>JAMZAV010008333.1:0-28633 GCA_024449915.1 Sweltsa coloradensis
ACCACGTTTATGTGCAAAATCATTTTTCTTATTTTTTAAATTGTCCAATTCTAAATCTATATCTTAAAAAACAGGTTTCACTCTGGAAATCCTGGTAAATTCATGGAATTTGTTAACATAAACTAAGAAGACACCCTGACGTTACAACTAGGTGTTGTTAACTGTCGGATTACAGCTCTGTGTGTCGAGTGTTTCAGACCTGGTTTCCGTGTCGTCGACATCGCCTCTACCGACATCGTGACCTTGTTGAAACTGACCTTGAGCTGGCTGACATCGTCTCCACCGACATCGTGTGGTGACCTTGTTGAAGGTGCCCCTGAGCCGGCTGACGTCACTTCGTGTAGAAGAAGATGCTCTCGTCTCTGCGTAGCTGTCTTCGAGGCCTCCTGTCAAAACAAACCACGTAAGCCACCTGTTTTATTCTAGCTCAGCCAGCTTCCAATTGCACTTGCAATCGTCATTGGGCGTATCGATGACAAGAGTATGGGCAATAGTAACATTTTGTTATATTATCATAACAAGTTGTATTCTTTTCGGCTTAGTTGCTATTGAACAGTTGTATGATAGCCTGATAGGTTGTGCGTAGGCACATCTGAACAATTCTTCTTTTTCTTTCAAACACCCAGTTATATATAACTTATGCCATTCTTTGCCTTGTTAAGGAGCCAGTTTGCCTCATAATTACTCTTTTCATGTTTTTCTTCTTTGCTGAGTGGGCATGTTCCTATATCCACCACCACTAAAAGTTTAATACTAATTTGTTGCATGGGTACATTGACAATCATTCTACTTCTTTTAACGCCCATGTGTAAATCTAGTTGTGATTTATGTATTTATAATTTTAATTTGTGCTTCATAGTTTGGAGAAAGATAAACTTTATATATTGATCGCATTTTTCGTCAAGTTGCATATGGACACTGAAACTCTACTATTCAGTGTCCTAAAACAACACTAACTTAATAACATGTAAAATAAAATTGAAATGTTTTAGAGCAGTACATATATGTGACATAACTTTTAGATTACAAAGAATTTGATAACAAAGAAAAAAGTAAAATTTTGCCTACACATTACTAATGTTGTGTAAATCTAAAGAAACAATACATGTTTTATAATCAAAATTGTTTTGCCACTAATTAAATAAATAAAATAAATAAATTGAAATTTGAGTCTACCCACTCAGTTATATCAGGCGCGGACTGGGTCGAAAAGGCCCGGGATGCTGGCATGTAGTAGGGCCCGTATGAGGTCGCGTAGCAAAGAAGGGGTCTGGGGCGAAGCCTCAGCCCCCGGAGGCAATTTCGCCGAAGGCGAAAATTTTTTGAGTGGTTCGTTATATTTTATGGCCTAAAACGCTATTTTAGGATGCGATTAACAGGCGCCAACACACACTACCCGAGCTCGCAATTCAAATCTCGCGAAAATTATATTTGAGGAAGCTTTACAACCAATAATGTAACTCACAAGTGCCAAATTGACACTCGCAAAATGCGAGCTTGGGGGATGAGTGTATACTGGACATTTTGATTGAATCATGCATAACTTTCCAATAATAATGTGTAAACGTAAGCTGTAACCTGTAATGAGACGATTCACGGTACTACTTCTACATCCCCCCGCCGGCGCCGGCTGCCTCCCCCCCCCCACCCACCCAACGCCATCCCCTTGCTAGTTGGAACTGGCAAACCAAAACCAAAATACTTGCAATCACATCGAAATTTCTTCTCGTAGCGCGGCGGCGAGAAAGTCAATTAGCTATACAATCATGATAGTCACTAGTAACTAGTGACTAGGAACTGTTCCTACTGAAAACTGAAAAGTGAGAACACTGAACTACCATTCTCGTTTGAAGAGCTGCCTAAGGCACCCCATGAGTTATCGTTAATATTATTAAAGTATTTTGTTCGGCAACTCTTTTTCGCAGTAAACAAATATACAATCATATATATTTTGTCTGAAACTGAAAGTGTAGAGTGTACAAAAGTTCCACATGGGCCCGGAATGTAAAAAGCCCGGGGTGCGATCGCACCCCGGCACCCCCTGCCAGTCCGCGCCTGAGTTATATAACTGATATTCAGTGGGGGACAGTAAATCAAAGCGACCAAGCCAACCCTGTAGGCCCCGACGCAATCTACGAGTGAGCGATAACTATAGCGGTAATTAGATGATGTAAGTAATGATTAAAGTTTTAATGTATAAATGTGTGTTTCAGCTCTGGTGCTCGCGTTGAAACGCTGATGAGCCAACTTCGCCGCCGTCGCCTCCAGAAGACGTCCATGTCCGACAGCTGACCCTGTGTCGACGCTTCCCAGTCGACCAATGAGCGGAGACGTTGTCTTCGTCCTTCGCGAGAATCTTCGCTACCTTCTTGGATGTTTGCTGAACCACAGTTGGTATGTATGAACTATTTCTTTCCTGAGAACCAGCTAGGGTTGCCAACTCTCACACATTTCCCGCTTCCCGCAACAACTTTTCACGGAACACTTTTCTCGTATTTCCACAGTTGAGAATAAAACTTAAGTTACAAGTTTTGAAATACAATATTTCACAAACTCCCACCTCCTCTTGGCTCTGGTCGTAAGGCTGTGGTTGCAGTGGTTCGTTGGTCTTGTGGTTAGCATCTCTGCTTCCAATGCATAAGGTCCAGGGTTCAATTCCCACTATAATTCTTTTCTTTTATTTCATTTTCATTTTGATCGTGTACATGGTACAGATATGCACTGCTCCGAAGAGAGTGTGAAATAGTAGATATTCTAATACACAGATATACTTTATATCTATTCTAGGTAGAGCATACTTAAAATACTTATAATAATTATAATTCAGTCTAGAACAAAAGTTAATAACATAAAAGGGTAAGGGTAATCCATTGCTGAAAGCCCCCTATAGCGAGCCGCCAGGCTCATTGGGGGCTTGACCAATAATTGTAAAATGTGAATTTTAACATGCAATAAAGAACAATACAACAATATAAGTATAGTATATAATAATATAGTATAGGCAGAGGTTTTTCAACTTCTGTTATGGACTTAAGTCCATTAGTTTTCAGTAGGGATGTACAGTTCCAGGTTATTGTTTCGGTTCCAGTTCTGGGTAGTAAAGTACCTGATTTTTCGATTCCGGTTCCGGATAGCTTGAAAAAATAAATACATTAAATAAATCTCTAAAACAGCGACCTACCCAATATCATCTTCCATCTCGGAAGCGCAATCACCTAAAGGTTTGCTCACTCATTTTATTGGAAAAATCAATGCGGACGAAAAATCAAATATAAATGTTGCGATCGCAAGTCTTGAAGGGAAATCGGATTATTTGTAAACACTTAACTAGTAGAGCCGTAAGTTGTAATCGATCGTAATCGCTTGGCATATTTTATATCGATAGTCGAACCAACACGATCCAGGCAGAGATGTCTACCCAACACGATCATCAAAGCCTCCTAGAGCTAAGCGCAGTTTGTAGTGCGAACGAGTGTGGAACTAGCAGCGAATGAAGCGGCGGCGGCCGGCCTGATATCTTGAGGCAGCGCCTTCTACTGGCGAGAAGTCGTGACTTACTCTCACGATTCAAACTACCCGAAACTGAACCGAAGTCGGTTCCAAATTGTTGCTCTTCTGTTCGGGTACTAAATATCCGAACACCCCTAGTTTCCAGTAGTTCCAGTAGTTGAGTCCATTAGTTCTTGGCTTAGGAATTTGTAAGCCGAGACTTTGGAGCCGTCTTAGCAACAAGACATATTAAATTCTAATGTTGTTCCGAATCGGCCTTGTTGATTTTGGTGCTGCCTGCAGGTGAAACCGTGTACAGCTTGATAGATCCGTGTTTCCTACTTAATATGCCTGTCTCCAGTTGGTCATTGTTCGCTCGTCGATGGTATCGGCGCCTACAGGGATGGCTTGGTCTGCTTTAACCCTTTATAGTAGGTACAAAAGACTGGGACCCAAAATTTTGCTTTCTACCTTAACAATTTAAAATTTGTGATTTTTTAAATGAATTTAATGTTTTTTTAATATTTTTTCCTAAATCTTTTTGAAAAAAATATGCACATTTTGGATTCCAAATTGACGCTCGTCGATGGTATCGGCGCCTACAGGATGGCTTGGTCTGCTTTAACCCTTTTATAGTAGTACAAAAGACTGGGGCCCAAATTTTGCTTTCTACCTTAACAATTTAAAATTTGTGATTTTTTAAATGAATTTAATGTTTTTTTAATATTTTTTCCTAAATCTTTTTGAAAAAAATATGCACATTTTGGATTCCAAATTGACGTCAAAGTTGTGGAAAAAACCAAAATTTGAGTTTATGTTAAATTTTTCTTATTATTTTTCAATTTCACATATTTTTAAGCGAGCGAAGCGAGCGTTTCCATTTGACTCTGCCGGAAAAATTAGTCACTGTTTTTTTTTTTTTTTTTTTTTGTTTGTATGTCTCGCGATAACGTTCGAACGGAGGCTCGGATCAAGTTGAAATTTTCACCATCCGCAAGCTTTGTTCTAGATTGAATGCCATTAGTTTTGTGGCAAAATCGTTCAAAAAGTTAAAAAGTTACATTAAAGTTAATCGAAAGTTTTTTTTTCAAACTTCACGGTGACAAAATCTGAGATGGCCAAATCATTTAGAATGTCCGTCCGGTCACGAATATGCTAATTTTATTTTGTAGTGTAGATGGAAATTACATTATAACAAAGTACGGTTACCATGGCAACGGAAAGTCGTGCAGCTTTTTTGGCTCATGATGGCGGTCGAACGGAGGCTCGGATCGAGTTGAAATTTTCACCATCCGCAAGCTTTGTTCTCGATTGAATGCCATTAGTTTTGTGGCAAAATCGTTCAAAAAGTTAAAAAGTTACATTAAAGTTAATCAAAAGTTTTTTTTTCAAACTTCACGGCGACAAAATCTGAGATGGCCAAATCATTTAAAATGTCCATCCGGTCACGAATATGTTAATTTTATTTTGATCCGATAAGTAGTGTAGATGGAAATTACATTATAACAAAAGTAATGTTGCCATGGCAACGAAAATTCACACTATGCAGTGCCACCTAGAAGTTATCAAAATACTTTCGAGGAAGCAGTGTATTATTTGTAACCAAAGAGTTAAAATAGTTTTCCCAAGGAAACGATGTCAAGGTCTTCTAGATGGCGGTGGATTTTATCCACAAAGTAAAGGTTAACCCACGGGTTTAGCCAAATACCTTGGCAATAATAAATACTAGGAAAACGCTTAAGTCCCGCCGAGTTGTTGGATGAGCGTAATATTGGTGCATTGAGCTGCCATGGTGTTATGCGGATTTTCTGTTGATCTGTGAAAAAATTATTACTAAGTCGAAGATTTTTTTAAAATTAAATTAAATAAAATTAAAAATTTACTTAATTTTTTTATTAATCGTAATTTTAAAAAAAGAAAAAAATCGTAAAATTGCAATTTTCATAAGAAATAATTATTCGATTGCGCTCAAATTTTACACGAATATATTAATTCATAAAATTAAGGTTCTGTGAAAAAATCATTACAATAGGATACAGCATGTAGTTGTTATAAGTCAAAGAATTGTTTTAAAAAAGAAAAAAACTGTAAAATTTCGATTTTCATGAGAAATAGTTTTTCGATTGCGCTCAAATTTCACAAGAATATCTTAATTCATGAAATTAAGGTTCTGTGAAAAAATCATTAAAATCGGATTAAGCATGTAGGTGTTATAAGTCGAAGAAAGTTTTTAAAAATCGAAAAAAATCGTAAAATTGCGATTTTTATGAGAAAAAATTTTTCGATTGCGCTCAAAAACGTGGCAGTTCTAAGTTCAGAGATTTCGAAGGTCTCCATAAAATTTCATTACAATTGGAGTATCAGTTTAGCCGGAATCGTGTTAACAAACACACAATAATACAAACAGAAAAAAAAAGAAAAAGAAAAACATTCCGGATTTTTTTCTCCAGTGTAGTGAAATGGAATCTTCGCTTCGCTCGCTACGCTCATCCAAATATTGGAAACATGGCCCCGTGGACAGCAAACGTCGCAAATTTTAAAATTTACAAAAAATGTGCAATGTGGGTCTAGCTATAGCACGTGCTCGCTTATCAACGCGTCCAACATGAGCGTTTCCTAGTTATTTTCAATTTTTTTTACATGTTCAAATTGAACCTTCTACTGGCAAACAAAATATCCGAGACATCTTGGAAATTTGTGTATTTTTGTGTTTTATACACAATTTGGTTGAAATCATTACAAAAATCGTTCTAATCATTAGAATTTAGTGGGGAAAAATTCTACCAATTCCAAACAAAACAAAGTAGCTTTATACCCGGGTTAACCCTGCCATGGGCCGTGGGAATATGTTTTCCCACCTCGGATTGTTTGTTCTGTGGGTCATGGGATTTGAAATTCCCACCGTTGCACAGTGCAGGTACCGGTATCGGTAGACACTGGAACTTCTTGAAAAAATACCACAGCCCACTAGAGACTCGTGTTCTAATGCTCACAGCATGGTTGTCAGAAGATGTCAGAATTCTGAGATGGTTGATTGATTGGATATTGCTTAACGTCTCATATTTATGCACTTTGGCTAATCGAGACGACGGGAGGGACGTAAGGGGTGACGCGGGGAGACAAGGGGTGGACAGGCCTGTGCTGGTCAGAACCAGCCACAAGCGTATGGGGAGGGCAGGGGTTCCCCCACGTCGTGGTCGTCTCCGTCTGTGTCATCATCTGTCCGTGTTGTCATTGTCGTCGCTGTCGGGGAGGTAGTCAAAGGGAAGGGGAAAGTTCCCCGACGATGAATTTTGATTCAAAATAGTAAAAGTGAAGATCGTTCAAAGACCTACGGGAATATAAGCCCAATATGTAAATAAAAAATGAGTTATGATATAACATTAATAATTAAACACTTAAAATCATATTTTTATTCTTTTTTTATTTCAGTTGAATTCCATAGGTAATTTTGAAAATTATTTGATATTTTGAAATTATTTTTAGACTTTTGCACTACCAGTGAACAAGTTTTGTGAAATATGTGCAAGGCACTATCATACAATTAAGCATTGGTCTTTAATTGTTCAAAAAAGTGTAATTTTTAAGGTAAAACTTTTTTTAAACTAAAATGGTAGTTGACAATTTTGGGCCGCGGGAAGAATGTCTCACACCAACAAATATTACTGTTATGGAATAAAAATAAATAAAATAAAAAGCCATTTATCTTAGATAATTTTTACCAACATAATTACATTATAAAATTTGTAAATTTTTCATTGGAAATAATTCGCACATGAAAGGTTAACTTAAAATTATAAAAAAAAACTGGCAGATATAAATGTGTAGCTTATGAAAAGTGGTAGAAAATATGTATCCCACTGTCCTAAAGAGGGTTAAAATAAACTTTTGTAGAATGTCCGCTGTAGGGTATACACATCAGATTTAACCAGTGTGACCCTCTTCAGGTGACTTACTAGGTATATTGCAGATAGGACAATTGTGAAGGGATGTCCGAGGGCTATTTAAGAGGACTCAATCCCTTGCATTCGCATTAACGACTGAGAAAAACTCGGAAAAAACCTTCGGTCAGGATTACTGGTCTCGACGTGATTCAAACCCTGGACCTTCCGAATCAGAGTCGAGCGCAAGCACTCGAGCCAACACTGTTGGTGGTCTGCTTTACATATAATATATACCATTGAAAATCAGTTGTGTGACGGAGTGGGTTGACTCAAATACGAATGTATTTATTTTTGGATGAGCGAAAAAAATTAGCTCGGTATTTTTTTTTACTGTTTTGCGCTCTACCGGGAAAACGGCATATGTGATCTTGATGAAAATCGGAGGCGACCTTTGAAATCTCTGAACTTAGAACTCCCACATATTTGGGTACAATCGAAGAAATATTTCTCACGAATATCGTTCATTAACGATTTTTTTTAGATTTTTAGTGCAATATTTTTGTGACATTTGGGCCAATTCTGACCAAACGGGTGGGGATACAACTTCATATTTTACATGGACATAAAGGTAGTGATGTAGTGCCTTTTGAAAAAAAAAAATTGAAAAAGTTAGCCAGAATCCATAGAATAAAGGTTTTAATAGTTTTAGTTTTTTTACTTATATAATATAACAAGTAACTATAGAAACTTGACAACTATCACCTACAATGCGTACAAAAAGCAAGTCTTCGGGCCTCCAGATATTTTACATTCTATTAATTGGTATTATCATAGCAAGTAGTAGGGCCTACTATTATATAAAAATTACCCTAATTTAACAAAAATGATTTTGCAATGGAACTTAAAAAAGTAAAGAGCACACACACAAACTAAAAACTTCCAAAAAGCTCATCTATCAACACTACTTAAAAAAATTGTTCGCCTAGTTATTTTATTTATGTTCACGATGACTGAAAGTGTAACGCATACAAGGCATAACTTGCGTGATGTCTTGAAACGAAGCTGATGTAGCACCCTCCCTTTGTCTGTGTTCTTGGCTCGGAAAGCATGCGGCACACGTGACTTAGCTGTGCTGCTTTCGCCGTATTGACAACATCTATGCTAGGTAGATGGATGTTTTTAGGCATACTTGTGATCTTTACGTGCTTAAGTCTTGCATTGTTTTTGATTGGTTTTTGGTTGGTTATTGCTCACTGGTCGATTGCATCGGGGCCTACAGGGTAGGCTTAGTCGCTTTGATTTCCTGTCCCCCACTGAAAATCAGTTATATAACTGAGTGGGTAGACTCTAATTAATACAATTTATTTATTTATTTATTTATTTATTATTTATTTACTTTATGGGAAAATATAATATCCCATCAATATCAAGCACTGAAGGACCAGCAATTACGACCAACTATGATTATGAAATATTTTCATTTTTTCATTTTCATTTTTTTTTTTTTCAAAATTAAGCCTATTCTTTCTCGGATACCGTGGCGGACCGTGGACCTTTTGAGAGTTTGTTCCTTCTATTTGCTCAAAAAGGTTTTTTCTGCACTAGCGATGTCATTCACATCTGCTGCTACACCTCCCTCCCTCTCCCACTTGTGGCCAGTTGGACTGATTGTAGTGACAGCGCGCTAAGCAGCTCACGTACCCTCGTGTATCATGTCTTTGTGAAGGTCAAGCTTCTTGGAAATCTTAGTTCTGAAAAGTTTAGTTTCCTCTTTTGTTGTGTAGTCGTTCTTCACTCGTGAGTTATTATCAGTTATTCAATGCTCCGATATTTGTTATGTGAATAGATGAATAATATTCAGCAGTTAAGGTTATTTGACTGTGTTTTTCTATTTCCCTAAATATGCTACCAAGTCAAAATAATAGTAAATGGCTTTGAAACCTGGCTCTGTTAGAAATTCAAAACTATTTTTTCAAATTTTTCTGATCGGGCATATGGCAAATATCGTCACTTTAAAATAATTTCAAACTTAAATTCGCCCAAGCACACCATTCAACGTACCGGTAGGTAGATGTGTTTTTGTGACATTAATTTTCAACTGGTTTTCGAGAGGCTGATTGAGTGAAAATAGATTTTCTTTTACAATTGTGTTTCATGTGAATTTTTTCGTTTGGCGGTATTTTGGACCGATTTGTACCGCCAAACGAAAAAATTTGTAGGAAAGACAATTGTTACAAAAAATCTTTTATCTCCGTCAGTCTCTAGAAAACCAGTTGAAAATTAATGACACAAAAACACAAAAACAAAAAACAAAAAAAAAAAAACAGCTATCTACTTTCCAGGTTTATAAGATACAACACTTTGAACACAATGCAAAGGCATATACCGGTACTTAATTAGGGAGGGATGCACATCAATACTTTTTTCATTATCGATTATTATTATTACTTAAATCGATATTATCGATAATATCGATATCACCATCAACACCTGTTGCGACCTATAATTGGAACCTCAAGTGTAAATCAAAACAATACAATCGCGTTCCGTTTGCTGCCTTGCTGTCTTCAATGTCATGTGTTTGGGCGTTTGGCTTCCGTTAACGACTGATATAGCTCATTTCCAAACATAAATCTCGTGACACCATCAGCCCAGCCAGTGCCTATGGCACGGAGATAATCTCCGTTTTTTTTTTAGTTTGGCTTGTGGTCGTGCCACTATTGACCAATTATTTTATGTTTCGATAATCGATAATGAATTTTAGCTATCTTTTATCGAAATTATATCCATTAATTAATTATCGATCGATAATATCGATTATCGTGTGCATCCCTATATACTTAAGTATTTTTCATTATTGAAGTTTCTCAAATTATCCCATTGGCTTATTATACATCATATCTAGTTGGAAAATAGACATGTAAAACAAGTAAATACGTGCTTTGATCTTTTCCCTTGATTTTGAGCTTACAAGTGCATTTCTTATGGAGCACTTCAATACACTTCTGATACATAGCAACTTTAAAAGACAGACGTTAAAAAAATAAATTTCAAAGTTTTGCACACCCCTAATTTTAAACCAATTAAACAATTGTTCTTACCCGTAAGATTGGGTCTCTTCAACGAGCTGCAACACTTTAATTTCTTGTTCCAGAATTCCATCTAAAACTCATCTCTGGTACTCGCCGACACGGCACAACTTCCGAAAAGCTGAATGATCTTCTGTCGTGGTACCAGATCTGGCTGGATCATACACTCGTCATGAGGGTCCAGGCTTACAACATTACTGGATTCCCGCTTTCCGGTCATCAATATTCAAGGCGTAATTAACATGTTCGGTATGTACACACGCAAGATACAACACTTGTTTTATACTGTACTGTGTGTCTGTTTGCTATACTAAACATAACGGAATGCTTTAATTCCATGCTTAATTCTTGTTTTTAAATCTGAATGGTTCAAATTGTTTTACTACAAGTTATATAACTTTTAAATCAAATTTGTAGTACTTCATATCTTAACTTGTCTTTTTGTGTGATGTTATGAATTAATTATATTTTAAGAGGACTGCCTCTTTATCTGACCCGCTCTAATAACTAATAATGTAACTTTCATCAGGGTTTGTCATGGTCGGAGCGTCGACCTCGGTCTGTGGAAGTTTACCCGACGACTATGAGTGACGAGTCCTGCCCGTCTGACAACCACGTCTTCAGTTTCTTCACACCGGCATGCACTTAAAGCTACGCAAGTACGGTTCCTATCCCCCTTTGCTTTCCACAAGCTGAGAGTACAATACAAGAGGTTAAATAAATAAGGGTCTTATTTCAATTTAACATCCGTTATCCAAAAACTACCTTGAGATTTACATTGCATACAACTTTTTTTAATATTTTATAAAACACGCATTTAAAAGAGTGTCAAGCAAGCTAGAGGGATTGCGTGATCCCGATTGATTTCCATTTAAAACTTTTTATCGTCACCTTCTTTAAATCCCAAAAACTGCCTCATTTGACTCTTGTTAGGCAGCACCACAAGTAATGACCATGTCTCTGTCAAATTAAAAATAATTAGACAGACACAACACAAGCCATCAGCTTTTAAGGATTGCTTCTTCTTACGCAGCCTGCGTTTAAACTATTAATGTTACTTCTCAGGGTTTGAGGCATCGACCTCGGACAGTGGAAGCTCTACTGACAACCAAGAGCGACATCCACTCGCATCAACCCACTACACGACAGAGCCTATCAAACAACGTCTTGTGTACCGTAGTTCTTCACAGCGGCGCGCGCTTCAGCTGAGGTACGTACGGTACATCCTCTTTAGTACGCTCATCAGGGGGATGAGTGAAAAGTTGGGCCATGTTGTTTTAACCAATGGCTGGGCAGTGAGGTCAATTGATATTTAAACTGGGAAAATGCTCAAGTCTCGTCGCGTTGATGGATGAGCTTTTTTACAAGTTTTTAGTTTGCGTGGGATCTCTTTACTTATCAAGTGCTTTTTGAACGCATTGTAGGTGACTGTTGTCAAGTTTCTATTGTTACTTGTTAATTGTTATTAAATACCTCAAAAAACTTAATTTAAAACCTTTATTTATATGGTTTCTGGATAATGTTTTCAACTTTTTTCTTTCAAAAAGCAATACATCACTATAACCTTAATGTCCATGTAAAATATGAACGTTCTAGCCCCACCCGTTTGGTCAGAATCGGCCCAAATGTCACAAAAATATTGCAGTACGATATTCATGAGAAATATTTCTTCAATTGTACCCAAAAACGAACACGTCTAAGTTCAGAGATTTTGAAGGTCCCCTCAAAATTTCATCAAGATCGCATATGCCGTTTGTCCGGAATCGTGCGAACAAACAGACAGAAAAAAAAACACATAAAAACATTGGAGCTAAATTTTTTGAGGGGTCAGTGAAATTTAAGTTTTCGCTTCGCTTGCTACGCTCATCCAATAAATAACGTCGGGAGAAAATGAGTTTTTTGTTACAGAATAATAAAACTAAAAGTTAAAGTGTGTTAATGCTTCACGTAGAATTGTGACGTGTTATTAGTAGGGCTGGGCAAAGAAATCGATATTTCGATACGATATCGATATGAGCCGATTTTTTCGATATCGATAGTTGGTTGAATATCGAAAAAATATCGAAAAAAGTAATTAATTTAAAAATAAAATAAAAGTCTAAAAAAATAAAAAAATAAATTTCAAAAATCAAGTTATGATTTCTAATGTTCCACGTTTCAATTGCCTGTGAAAAAATATAACTTTTAAAACTTTTGTTCTCATCACCTTTCATCTCCTCCCCTTACCACTCGTCGCTACACTTGTCCGTCCCCCCCTTCACCCGCTGCGCGCGCATAACCAGCCGGCCGGCCGTGTCCGTCTTACAACAAAACATTTTGAACAATGTTAGGGCCTAGGCCTATGGTTTTTAACAGGGTAGGGCCAAGCACAAGCTCACATATGCCAACCACAGTCCACAGTTCACCAGTCTGATTCCTGGTCTTCATTGTTTTGAAGTTTACGTCGTAGCTCCTTCGCAATTCCTTGCTGATTTGTAAGGGAGCGGAACCTTTCTTTTCCACGCGATCAGCAGTCTTCATTTGTTCATCTTGAGCCATTTCATCTTCTCCTTCTTCATTACTCATTATTACGTTACGTAGACTCTTAGCAACGTAGATAGACAACCCCGACGTTCAAAGTCTATGTAGGTCAAGCTAAGTCACGACGTGATCAAGACGAGTAACTGTGCGACGACTAGCAGACAGCTGGTCTGGTCGAGGCCGTCGGCTAGGTTCGCCCGAGTTCGGCTGGCATCGAGTGGGTGGGCGGGGCGAAACGCAGCAGCCGATGCGCGGGAATTGTATTGCGGGTGGCCTATGTTCAGGCGCTATTTCAAATGCAAGCGCGCGGAAATAACGCAAGTGCTGTTTTTGAGATTGTATTTTCGGAAAAAACATCGCGCTATATTCGGACCGATACGGTAATAACAAAAATACCCTTCATTAAAAGTTTAATCAGTTAATAACCACCCAAATATAATTAATCAATAAATACAATGGTTTAGAAAATACTTTGTTTTTCATTTCACTGCAAACTGTTATGTGGGAGGGGATATTAAAACACGTGTATTGCTTTCGATATATCGATATCGATATCGAAATTTTTGACAATTATCGATATTTGAACTTTATGTCATAGCCCAGCCCTAGTTATTAGGCAACATTGAATTGAACCGGTTACAAAAACGTTCCCCCAATCCTGAATATTAATCAGGGATTGGAACCGGAACGAACCCGGAACCGTTTGAAACTGTTTCATATTGTAGAACCGGAACCAAACCGTTATATTACACAAGGTTCTTAAAGGTTTCAAAATATCTACTTTTAATTTTCAATAAAATTAAAATTTCAACTTTTCGAATGATATTCAAATAAAAACGCTGAAAATTCGTTCACTAGTTTTTGAAAAAAATTCTTGGCTATTCAGTTTTTTGTGTGTATATTTTATTTTTTTTCTTCTCAGCTTCTGGGTCACATCCTGCCCGATATGGCCCGGCCTTTGACTAGATTAATCTAAGTGAACATTCTTCTTCTACTACGTGATGAATAGGCTACTAATACGATCTTTAATAAAAAAGTAAACAAAACAAAAATGAACTATATCTACTGAAGCACACAATCAATAACTGAACTGAAATCTCTTATTTTCTTTTTCTTTATAATTTTTTATTTGAAACTTACCAATTATATTTTCATTACAACATTATTAATAAATATTATTGTAATTATTTTATTTAAAAAACTTAATTTAAATTTTTAACCTTAAATGTCCAAAAGTCTAAATTTATACTTTTACAACTTCCCACGACTTAGCACAAAATATTATCTTAAAGAACCGGAACCAGAACCAAACCTTTAGACATTAGCAACTGGAACCGATACAAAATTTCGATGTGGAACCGGAACCGTTATGAATAAAGGTTCCAATCCCTGATATTAATTAACTTTGCAATAGGGAACAATCAATATACTAGTGCTGGGCTATGACATATCATTCAATTATCAATATCACACGGAAAATTTCAATATGCTATCAATATCTCAAAAATATATAGTTGTTTGTAAATTATTTTTTTTCAAAAATAAAAAAATGTTTAAAAGAGTGGGTCTATTTTGAATAATTTGTTGCCAAATAGGGTTGATAAGGTATAACCGTAACCCTATTTAATGATTTTTACGATCTCACAATGGCGTTTTATGACCCGGCACCTCCACCAAATGCACTAGCCATGTTAATTTAATTTAGACTACCTACCTGGCACCTCCACCAAAAATAGAAATTTAAATTTTTTTGTGTAAATTTTGATATGAAATCAAAGATCAATATCAAAAATATTTCCACTTATCGATATCGAATCGAAACTTTGATTTTTTTTGCCCAGCCTTCAAATCATTTAGTTAAACGCTTGGTCCTAGAACCTGTAATGTACGTCCTCCCATGAAAAAAGGGTATGCACAACAAGCTCTAACGTCTTCAATTCCTTGTTCCAGACTTCCATCTGGAAACCAAGATATTCTCCGTCAAAACACGACTTCCGCCAAGCATGATGTACCAACATGGAAACCACTCGTCGATACACCGTCAAGACGCAGCCCGGACCCAAGATGGCGGGAACGTGTTAAGCAGCTGATGGTTATGGTGGTTCGAGGTTGCGGTAGGGAACGACGATCGTTGTCGGACCGGAGGAACAAACTGTCTCTTGTCAGACATTCCATACAACACTACTAGTTCACACCACTTGGCCAACACTGGCAAACTCCCTTTTATTGTTTTATATACCTAATTCCTTTAAAACATTTTCATACTAATATTTAATTTTTAATTACAAGACCTATATTTTTAAACTAAATATATTTCCAAACTTCAATCTTGGTTTTCAACCTAAATATCTAAATATAAAAAATAGCCTTTCTTTTTATTTCAAGCTTTATATTTTCTAATGATATTTAATTTAATTTAATCATATAATATCTAAGATGCCCCTTTTATTATCGGCTATAGGCTATGGCTACAAAATAAATATTTCCCTCCATATGGCCTCCATAACACAGAACATCCACAGATAATGGTACAACGTTGCCATTGTGTCTATGAAGCTGATTGTTCCTCTTACAGTTCGTCAACCTCTCTGGGAAGTGTGGCAACCTTGGAGGTGTGTTCCCCCCGTCCAAACCCTCTAAGCTCCGCGGTGGATCTGTTCGTAAACTACTCCCGTCAGGCAGTCAGTGTGTTGATTGATTGAACTCGTAAAGTAACGTTTTATTTAATTAAATTCAAGTTAAGTATTTTTGCCAACCAGTTTTTACTTTCAAACCGGAACCATCCAATTTATTAATGTATTTTTGAACTGGTCTACTCGCTTCTTGCAAAAGATATTTTTCTTTAGATTACCGGTATCAATAATGAATTTAAAATTGCTGTACACTTGTTCTTGAGTACGTATGTTTTGTTCCTAAACTAAATCCCACTCTGCAACGCGTAGATTACGAACAGCTCCTTTTCAGGTGCAGAGACTGCCAGACCTTCCCCTCCCAACCGCGCCCTGCGTAAAACAAGGATTAGACCAGTGCATGACCTTTTTTACAGGCAAGGAAACAATCATCGTCGACCTTCAATCAACCGACCCTATAGAATAGCCTTTTTTGCAGGGTAGTTTACTTCGTAAAAGAATTATTAAGCCCTTACGTTTTGCCTTTTCTGCCGTGGTTAGTTGACCTTGCAGCGTAAAATAATGACTAAGCCTTCAGCTGTAGTCTGCGCGCCTACACAGCGTAACAAGAAAGAGCTCACAGAACAAGCCCGTTCATGTTCAGGGACACAGTTTTCGAGCTCTGTTTTTTAGTTTTGCTTCTTTCTTCCTTCCTTAGCGTCCCTCTCCACGAGACCTTCAAGTCTACACCCACAACAAAAAGTAATGACCTCGTCAGCTTAGACGGATTGGACGGAAACTATTATTCCTTTGTTCAATACGGTTTCATCTACTTAAGGGAATGACTTCCTACCCTGGATTCATGCCCTTGCTCGAATTGTGTTGTCCTCCTCCAAGGTTGCGAAGGTGTTGGGACCCGCCCTCGTAGGCACTAATCATGTACTAGCTCCGACACAACCACTACGCGTTCTATAGCTCCGATACACGGCCCAACAGCCGCACGCGCATCTCCAAGTGGTCGCTGTCGCAGAAGAGATTTACCGCCAAGATCATCGAAAAGAGAAGAAATGGACCGTTATCAAGGACTTTAGATTGTTGCAGAGGTGCACCATTGTACCTGGGTAATCATCATTCATGTACTTATGCCTTCTAGAGCTGCCGTTCTACTGCGTTGTACTCTTGCCGATGTCATAAGCGCAGAGGCACCTTTGTGTCTACACAAATGTGCCTCTTTACTTCTTCAATCACCAAACCCCTAAGTTACATGTTCTGCCCTCTTGCACTGTTTGAAATGTAATGTCAGTTCGGGACCATGCGTGTATTTGAGACACGAACTACTCGTTTTCAAGTATTAAACAAATGTCAAAACGGCAGCTCTACTTTGTAAGATACCGAGTTCTTCTTACCAAGTTACATTGTCTCTTTCTATTTCTTTCTTTGTTGCGTAAATTAATTAAAAATCTGCAGACCTAACTGCCTTTTGCTAGAAAGTTGTATTTGCTAGTTTAGCTCAGTGTTTAAAATTGTTTGGCAATCTTATCTTCTATCTTGATATTTACATTTTCTTTCGTCTTCAATCTTGATCTTCTATCTTGATATTTACAAGCTACTGATTAGCTTAAATCGTTAATAATCAAACATTTTCTTGAGCTACTAAATTGATTGTTGTTTGTTTACGTTCTTTCGGTACATTGATTTTTATTCGGGATGTGCATCTACGCGTATTTCACCAAACATCTTCACTCTTTGGCCATCAGCCTGTGATCGTTATGACCGATGTAGTACTTTCTATTAAATAAGAGTAAACTTTGCGTTTGAGTAGAGTCAATCTTCGTTGTAGGTCTTCAACCTTCTAAGTTGTAAGAGAAGCGCGTTACTTAAAAAAACTAAAGCAGTACGCCTATTTAATTATTTAAATTCGTCTTTTCGTGTGCGTAACTGATTGATTATTAGGAACGTGACTTTGAAGTTTGGTTCGGATGACCACGCGATTTGTAAAATAACAACTAGCCATTAGAAAGAACGCTAGAACTAAATAGATAGGGCATTAGTTGCGATGTTGGAAACAAGTGTTAGAAGAGAAGAAGAAAACAGAAGAATCTGCTGAGCCACGAGCTGCTACTCAAGACTCGAAGAGAGACGAGAGCTCGAGACTTCAATTGCCATAGGTGGGTATTGGGCACTTTAAAACATTTTACATTCTATTTGTACTGTGTGTATCTGAAATATGTCTTTGTTTGTGTGGATGTCGTTTAATTGTGATTGTATTGTACGTGATTTGCTTAATTAAACACAATTTTATCGTTAGCTTTCACACGGCACTAACACTCAAATAACTCGGGACACTCGGTTTACATCATTCACATCACGTTGATTATTTTATTCTTAAATTCATGTTAGATCATTTTTCTACACGTAAACACTTTACTGTTGGTTGGATTTCAATAACACAAGAACACTTAAAATTATTAAATATGGTTGACGTAAAATGCTGCTTTCTTCAAAATCTATTTCCACTCGCGGGATGTCAGAATCATGTTGCCTTATATTTAAAACCTGATCGCAGGTCAATCATGGTCATCTTTGAGTAGTTAATAACTTCAGTGAAGTGACTGCTGTACAGAAGATGGAGCAACTGGGAACAAACGGCAGCTCTTGCGATGGTACGTATACACATGCTGGATCATACTTCCAGGGTGTCTACAACTTTCTTAAACTCGACAAATTTAATCTTTTTAATACGAATGTTTCGGGGCGAGCCTCTGCCCTTTATTTTAATGTGTCATCACTGCCAAGCATCACGTTCATGTGCAAAATCATTTTTTTATTTTCATATTGCCCAAATCTAAATCTTAATCTTAAAAAACAGGTTTCCCTCTGGAAATCCTGGTAGAGTCATGGAATTTGTTAACAAAATCTAAGTAGACACCCTGACGTTACAACTAGGGGTTCTTTACTGTCGGATTACAGCTCTGTGTGACGAGTGTTTCAGACCTGGTTTCCGTGTCGTCGACATCGCCTCTACCGACATCTTGACCTTGTTGAAACTGACTTTGAGCTGGCTGACATTGTCTCCACCGACATCGTGTGGTGACCTTGTTGAAGGTGCCCCTGAGCCGGCTGACGTCACTTCGTGTAGAAGAAGATGCTCTCGTCTCTGCGTAGCTGTCTTCGAGGCCTCCTGTCAAAACAAACCACGTAAGCAACCTGTTTTATTTTAGCACAGCCAGCTTCCAACTGCACTTGCAAACTTCATTGGGACGTATCGATGACAAAGAGTATCGGCAATAGTAACCTTTTGTTATATTATCATAACAAGTTGTATTGTCCCATTCGGCTTAGTTACTAAAAACAGTTATAGGATAGGTTGTGCGTTGGCACATCTGAACAATTCTTCTTCTTTTTTCAAAAACCCAGTTATAACTGATGCCATTCTTTGCCTTGTTAAGGAGCCAGTTTGCCACATAATTAATCTTTTCATGGTTTTCTTGTTTGCAGAGTGGGCTTGTTCGTGTATTCACCACCACAAACAGTTTAATACTACCCTAATTTGTTGCATGGGTACATTGACAATCATTCTAGTTCTTTTAACGCCTATGTGTAAATCTAGTTGTAATTGATGTATTTCTAATTTTAATCGATGCTTCATAGTTTGGAGAAAGATAAACTTTATTTATTGATCGCAACTTTGTCAAGTTGCAAAAGGGCGCTGGAACTCTGCTGTTGAGTTCCCTAAAACAACACTAACTATCTAACTTAATAACATGTAAAATTAAATTTTAAGAAATGTTTTAGAGCAGTACATAATAATATATGTGAAATAACTTTCAAAAAATTAAGAATTTGATAACAAAGAGAAAAAAGAACAAATTTACCTACACATTGCTTTAAAAGAATCAATACTATATGTATTAAAATCGAAATTGTTTTGCCGCCAATTAATTAGTTGATGTTAGTAATGATTCAAGTTTTAATTTATAAATGTGTGTTTCAGCTATGGTGCTTGCGTTGAAACGCTGATGAGCCAACTTCGCCGCCGTCGCCTCCAGAAGACATCCATGTCCGACAGCTGACCCCGTGTCGACGCTTCCCAGTCGACCACTGAGCGGAGACATTGTCTTTGTCCTACGCGAGGATCTTCGCTACATTCTTGGATGATTGCTGAACCTCTACGGATGGTATGTATGAACTATTTATTTCCTGAGAACCAGCTAGGGTTGCCAGCTCTCACGTATTTCTTGCTTTCCGCAACAACTTTACACGAAACCACTTTTCTCAGATTTAAAAATTTCAAATTTCATAAACTTCCGCTTCCTCTTTGCTCTGGCCAGTGTAAGGCTGTCGTTGCAGCGGTTCATTTGTCTTGTGGTTAGCGTCTCTGCTTCCAATGCAGAAGGTCCATAGTTCAATTCCCGTTCTAGGCACAATTTGTCATAATTTCATCACCCTCACTTTTTACATGTCTTCACACACATTGTTTTCTATTATTGTATAATGTATTTTTAATTGATTTAATTGCAATGTATTAGTATAAGTATTGAGTAGGTTGCTAGACACTAAATTGTGAATGGGGCTATGCCCTCTTTTAGCAACCTATGACACATCAATGTGTTAAAACAATAAATAAAATAAATAAAATAAGTTTTTCAACTTTGATTTGTACTTAGGTTTATTACTTTTGACTTAGGAATTTGTAAATTGTGACTTTAGAGCCTTTCTGCCGAGCCGATTCTGGTGCTGTCCGCGGGTGGAATCGTGTCCAGCTTGATTGATCGGTGTTTCCTATAAATAGGTCGGTCACTAGTTGGTGATTGTTTGCTCGTAGATGGTGTCGGGACCTACAGGGCTGGCTTGGTCTGCTTTAAATTTAATTTCCCCCATAAAAAAATAAGTTCTGTGAATTTAAAATTTAAATCTCTTGTATGACCCCGAATACTGCAATTGCCGAAAATGTTGCAGCTTGTGAGTGATCAATTGTTTATTCTTTCAAAATTGTTATTTATTTGTTATAAGAGCCGTTTGAGTTTCTGAATATTGAGAAGACGGCATTAGGTCACACCAAAGCAGAAAAGTTAGTGCAAAGTGATTTAGGCCCCAAAAGTTTTCAAGATTTTCTCGATATTTTAAGTGTTACTTTGATTTACTTTAATAAAATCGAGCTAATTTTTCAGCTTGGTTACAGATGCATCCAACAATTAAAAATGAAAAATGTTTCCTCTATGCTTGCGGTATTTTACTTTGTCCCTAGTGGGGGTCTGCAAACAAGCTACAGAAGGCTACTTTCATTCACCCCTCCCCCATTGGGAAATTGTTGTATGGCCACTTTCAAAAGTTGGTAACCCTAGAACCGGCAACTCGGCACTCTTAAGGGTGTCTTTGTCCACAAGTCTGGAAAATGTTAAAGCGTAAGGACTTTTTGTTTTTATTTCTGGAATTTACTTGTTTTCCTTAAAAAATCTTTGAAACGCGCCAAATCGAATTACAATAAAATCTAAAGTTCTTCGGGATCATGTCTCAGGACCCCTTTTTAACCCTTTCACTGTTGGTGAAAAAAAAACAGTGCGTTACCCAAAAATGAGGGTTAAGATAAAAGTTAAAACCACAAATATAATTTTTCAAACATATTTTCTTTTTCTGACACATTTTTAAAAACTAATCAAAGTATGAATTTGTTTTTTTCAAAATCTTGAGAAGGTAGACCATCTTGTTTTTTGTGTGTTTTCTTAGTATTGACTAGTGCACTAGAAATCGAAAGTTGGAGCATAACTTCTGAATTTTGACCCTGATGTAAAATTGTCATGAGGTAATATTGTTTAGGAATAATTTCCAAGATTATGCAATTAATTTCACACACAATCATTCAAAATGTTGTCTTAATGATTCAAATTTACCCAAATTTAGATAATTTGCATTCCCCTACGTTACCACAAAGGTGACTAAAGTCAAGATGATTTTCTCTGCTCACTTTTATGACTGAAAATATTTAATAAATTACAAAAATTTGATCACAGTAGAATAATAAAAAAGTTGGGAGTCTTCCCTATTGAGTCGTTAGCATAGCTGATTAGAATAGATCTCTGTGGACATTTATAGTAAGTACTATCATTTTAAAAAACGTTATTCAACTTTTCAAAAAATTAAATTTTGTTTGTTTTATTAATATTATTTTCACGAACAATCTTTGCTGTTAAAGCGCCCTAAAACTACTACTAATTAATATTTTCTACCTTATAAAATGTAAAATATAATTGGTAGGCCTACCGAACCGTTATTTTTAGACAGGTGGAACCGAACTTTAAAGAGATATACTATCAAACAGTTGCAGGAAGTAAAATAGTGTAAGTCTGGACCGGCACCTCCACCAATTTTTAATTTTTAAATTTTTATTTGTACCTGGAACATGATAACCTTTTTAGGCTATGTCGACTTATGGGTATCTGCACAGCACTACAAAATAATTAGGAAAAGCAAAACTTTTTTTAAATTTGGAACTTTTTTCCTCTCAAATTTTTTTTAATTTTGAGTTCGGATTTCAAAAGTTTGCACATCCCTACCAAGTAGTATAGGCTGGATAACCATATTAACTCGATTAAAGGTCGCGCATATATTAAATGGCACGGAACTGGGGTGCAAGCCACAATCTAATTTTTTCCATAGATCTATATGGTTAATAGTGTTTATGAACTTGATAAGTTCCTGACGTAGCAAGGGCCGAATACACAATCGCCAAACTTGGTGCAGGCATGGTGGAGGTGCCGGGTCGGATCCAAAATGTGAATACAAACCGTTTGATATTCCAATCGAATAGCAGTTGAAAATTACTCTGGAATATTGTCTTATTTATTAATCTATACCTTCGTCTGGGCCCGGGGTAGAATTGGCTCAGGGCATGGCTCTGCTAATCGTTAAAGGCGATTCAAGAGCAAAAGTCCACCTCGCAAACATCAGCTAGTAAGAAGGGTAGTATATTACTCGGCCGAATCTAGAGGCGAGCTCTGGCAATTGCCGTCAGGGACCTTGCACCCGTCCCTTGACGACTTCTCGACGACGACAATGACACCACAAAGGATGACAAAGACAATGACGACCGCGACGTGAGAAACCCCCTTCCTCCCCTTACCCGTGACTGGTTCTGACCAGCATCAGTCTCTCATCCCCATATCTCATAGGCTAGAGTGGTGCATTATGACCTAACGGTTGATGTGTCCTTAATCCAAAATATAAAAAATAAATCTATACTACATTGTTGTTATATTATTATTTCAAACTTTGCACTATTACATTTAATTATTTAAATTTTTGCACCCCCCCCCATTTTTAACCAATTTAATGATTGTTCTCACCCGTAATGATAGGTTCTGTTTAACGAGCTAAAACATCTTTAATTTCTTGTTCCAGAATTCCATCTGGACCTCATCTCTGGTACTCGCCGACACGACACAACTTCCGTGGTACCAGATCTTACTTTACACACTCGTCATGAGGGTCCACGCTTCAACCATCTACGAGATTGCCGCTTCACAGTCGTCAAGTACTGAGCGGAGACCTTGCTATTGTCATCCATGAGAATCATCTCTTGCTTTGAGGAACTACTACAGTCGGTAAGTACACACACGAGGTTTAACACCTGATAACATTCCAAGTTTGTTATACCAAGCATGATGGATCTAGTTTTAAAGGGGTATTTAACCGCTAAACTCAAAAAATATATTTCATTAAGGCTAACTAGTAATGAATTTAGCAATTAACAGAAAAATTATTGGGGCCACCATGACCTCCCAAAAAATTGTCAAACATGACATTTTTCGAGCTAGGTCCCATCGGCAAAAATCTCCCATAAGAAATAACATGGGGACGATCTTTATGCCCCGTGACCTTGGAGGATTTTGATCCAAAAAAATATTGGCCATTATTGACGTACTCGACAGCCTTTTCTGTAAATTCTTTATATTTTGTTTTGTAATTTGGGCAAGTAGTTTGGTCAAAATATGCTGATTACCAAGATGGGGTGTGATTTTGGAATGCATATTTTTGCGTGTTTGAGGGTATAATTGGGCACAGTTTCAAGACACGATGTTGTAAAGGGGCATTTTAGATTGGTACTATGCTCTAGTATCTATGTGGACCAAAAAAGAAGCAGGTTAAAGCCGATTTAGGAAATTTTCCAAAACACCAATTTTTGCCAATTTCTGGATCAAAAAAAATTAAAAAATTTGTGTTAAATCACAGTTACAAGATATAATTTTTTAAACGGTCATTTAAGTGTACCTAGTATTGTGCTATAGATCACGTGGTAAAAAATAATTTTTTGGTGTTTTTAGCCCCTTTAAGTTGCTCAATCCTTTGTTTATGAATCTCCATCTAAATTAAATTTGTAGTATTTCATAACCTGTCTTGCTTCTTGATTTGGTTAGTCGGGAAACACTCCCGTAGGTGTAATTGTTATTATTTTACTACAATTTAGAAATTAAAAACGTCCGCCCCAATTAATTGTAGCTGCATTAAATGATATATATATATAATAATGACATTATAATTAATGTTTGGTGGTCAGTTCAAAGGCAACAGATATTTGTTGCAGTACTGTTCCACCCATTCAGATGTATAGTGCAGCTACAATTAAGAGTTTAAAATGTACCCGTCCTGATTTTCTAGTGGTTAAGACGCTCACCTGGAATGTGGGAGACCAATGGTTCAAATCTCGGTTGGGGCGGACTTTTTTTTTCTTGTCTTGCTTTTGTGATGTTTTGTGAAATTGTTAAAGATTGCCTCTATATCCAACCAGTGTTTGAACTAATAATGTTTTCTTCTTTAGGCTTTGGTCCTGGTCGAAACATCAAACTCCCACCACGTCTTCAAGTAACGTGGTTTCTTCACAGCTGCGCACGCTTCAAGCTGTGTAAGTACGGTACCTCCCATTTTGCTTTCCGCAAGTTGAAATTCCAAACAATACTAGGGGTGAAATGACTGTTTTAAAAATTATTAAGGGTCTAATTTCAATTAAACATCTTTTATTGGATGAGCGAAGCGAAGATTCCATTTCACTACACTGGAGAAAAAAATCCGGAATGTTTTTTTTTTTCTGTAGAATTGTGTGTCTGTTAGCACGATTCCGGCTAAACCGATACTCCAATTGCGATGAAATTTTATGGAGGCCTTCGAAATCTCTGAACCAAGAGCTGCCACGTTTTTGAGCGCAATCGAAAAATTATTTCTCATTAAAATTGCAATTTTACGATTTTTTACTGCTTTATCCGATTTTAATGATTTTTTCACAGAACCTTAATTTAATGAATTAAGGTATTCGTGTGAAATTTGAGCGCAATCAAAAAACTATTTCTCATGAAAATCGAAATTTTACGTTTTTCTTTTTCTTTTTTAAAACAATTCTTTGACTTGTAACACCTACATACTTTATCCTATTGTAATGATTTTTTCACAGAACCTTAATTTTTTGAATTAATATATTCGTGTAAAATTTGTGTGCAATCATATAATTATTTCTTAAGAAAATTTCAATATTACGATATTTTCCTTTTTTAAAATTTTGATTAATTAAAAAATTTTAAAATTTAAGTTAATTTTTAATTTAATTTAATTTAATTTAAAAAAAATCTTCAACTTAGTAATGATTTTTTCACAGAACAACAGAAAATCCGCATAACACATGGCAGCTCAATGCACCAATTACGCTCATCCAACAACGCGGCGGGACTTAAGCGTTTTCCTAGTATTAAATAATTGTTAGCTTTGCATTGGGTACAACTGTTTTCATATTTTATAGTACGTGTCTGAGAAGGTCGTGTCAAGTACGTGATCCAGACTTGTTTTTCATTTATGACTTTATCCTCATCTACTTTAAATCCATAAAACTGCCACATTTGACTCTTGTTAGGCGGCACCACAGGTTTGCCAGGTCCTTATTTGTACAAAAGAAACTTGTCAAATATTAAATAATTAGGCAGGTGCAACACAAACTATCAGCTTTTAAGGATTGCTACTTCATCCAAGCCACTCTAGAACTAATGATCATAATTTTTATTAGGGTTTGGTCCTGGTCGGAGCATCGACCTCGGACTGTGGAATCTTTCCTGACAACCACGAATGAGCGCTACACGAGCTCACAAGTCACGCCTTCCAAACAACGTCTTCTTGTACCGTAGTTTGTTCACAGCTGCGCACGCTTCAGCTGAGGTAAGTACATTACATCATCTTTAGTAGTTGTTTTAACGGTTAACCGATGGTTAGGTATTGATGTCAATAATTAACGTCATGAGAAAATGAGAAAATATTTCATAGGCATTTTATATTTTTTGGTACAGAATAACAAAATTGAGAGTATATTTATTCTACATATTTGATGTCAATTTTAATGCGAAACAAATAGAATATTGTTGGTGACATATCGTACTCATATGGCAACATTGAATTGAACCGTTTATGCTGACGCTCGCCCCATCTTGAATTTTATTATGAATTAACATTGTAATAGGGAACAATAAATATACATTTCATTAAAAGCTTATTCTGTAACGTATGTTTAACAAGCTATAACGTCTTCGATTCCTTGTTTCAGACTTCCATCTGGAAACCAAGATATTCTCCGTCTAAACACGACTTCCGCCAAGCATGATGTACCAACATGGAAACCACTCGTCGATACACCGTCAAGACGCAGCCCGGACCCAAGATGGCGGGAACGTGTTAAGCAGCTGATGGTTATGGTGGTTCGAGGTTGCGGTAGGGAACGACGATCGTTGTCGGACCGGAGGAACAAACTGTCTCTTGTCAGACATTCCATACAACACTACTAGTTCACACCACTTGGCCAACACTGGCAACACTTACAACTCCCTTTTATTGTTTTATATACCTAATTACTTTTAAAACATTTTCATACTAATATTTAATTTTTAATTATAAGACCTATATTTTTAAACTAAATATATTTCCAAACTTCAATCTTGTTTTTCAACCTAAATATCTAAATATAAAAAATAGCCTTTCTTTTTATTTCAAGCTTTATATTTTCTAATGATATTTGATTTAATTTAATCATATAATATCTAAGATGCCCCTTTTATTTTAGGCTATAGGCTATGGCTACAAAATAAATATTTACCTCCATATAGCCTCCATAACACAGAACATCCACAGATAATGGTACAACGTTGCCATTGTGTCTATGAAGCTGATTGTTCCTCTTACAGTTCGTCAACCTCTCTGGGAAGTGTGGCAACCTTGGAGGTGTGTTCCCCCCGTCCAAACCCTCTAAGCTCCGCGGTGGATCTGTTCGTAAACTACTCACGTCAGGCAGTCAGTGTTGATTGACGGAACTCGTAAAGTAACGTTTTATTTAATTAAATTCAAGTTAAGTATTTTTGCCAACCATTTTTTAACTTTCAAACCGGAACCGTCCAATTTATTAACGTATCTTTGAACATGTCTACTCGCTTCTTGCAAAAGATATTTTTCTTTAGATTTCCGATATCAATAATGAATTTATAATTGCTGTACACTTGTTCTTGCGAACGTATGTTTTGTTCCTAAACTAAATCCCACTCTGCAACGCGTAGATTACGAACAGCTCCTTTTCAGGTGCAGAGACTGCCAGACCACCCCCCTCCCAGCCGCGCCCAGCGTAAAACAAGGATTAGACCAGTGCATGACCTTTTTTACAGGCAAGGAAACAATCATCGTCGAACTTCAATCAACCGACCCTATAGAATAGCCTTTTTTGCAGGGTAGTTTACTTCGTAAAAGAATTATTAAGCCCTTACGTTTCGTCTTTTCTGCCGTGGTTAGTTGACCTTGCAGCGTAAAATAATGACTAAGCCTTCAGCTGTAGTCTGCGCGCCTACACAGCGTAACAAGAAAGAGCTCACAGAACAAGCCCGTTCATGTTCAGGGACACAGTTTTCGAGCTCTGTTTTTTAGTTTTGCTCCTTTCTTCCTTCCTTAGCGTCCCTCTCCACGAGACCTTCAAGTCTACACCCACAACAAAACAAGTAATGACCTCGTCAGCTTAGACGGATTGGACGGAACTATTATTACCTTTGTTCAATACGGTTTCATCTACTTAAAGGGAATGACTTCCTACCCTGGATTCATGCCCTTGCTCGAATTGTGTTGTCCTCCTCCAAGGTTGCGAAGGTGTTGGGACCCGCCCTCGTAGGCACTAATCATGTACTAGCTCCGACACAACCACTACGCGTTCTATAGCTCCGATACACGGCCCAACAGCCGCACGCGCATCTCCAAGTGGTCGCTGTCGCAGAAGAGATTTACCGCCAAGATCATCGAAAAGAGAAGAAATGGACCGTTATCAAGGACATCAGATTGTTGCAGAGGTGCACCATTGTACCTGGGTAATCATCATTCATGTACTTATGCCTTCTAGAGCTGCCGTTCTACTGCGTTGTACTCTTGCCGATGTCATAAGCGCAGAGGCACCTTTGTGTCTACACAAATGTGCCTCTTTACTTCTTCAATCACCAAACCCCTAAGTTACATGTTCTGCCCTCTTGCACTGTTTGAAATGTAATGTCAGTTCGGGACCATGCGTGTATTTGAGACACGAACTACTCGTTTTCAAGTATTAAACAAATGTCAAAACGGCAGCTCTACTTTGTAAGATACCGAGTTCTTCTTACCAAGTTACATTGTCTCTTTCTATTTCTTTCTTTGTTGCGTAAATTAATTAAAAATCTGCAGACCTAACTGCCTTTTGCTAGAAAGTTGTATTTGCTAGTTTAGCTCAGTGTTTAAATTGTTTGGCTGGTTGTTTTCTTTCGTCTTCAATCTTGATCTTCTATCTTGATATTTACAAGCTACTGATTAGCTTAAATCGTTAATAATCAAACATTTTCTTAAGCTACTAAATTGATTGTTATTAGTTAACTTCTTTCGGTACATTGATTTTTATTCGGGATGTGCATCTACGCGTATTTTACCAAACATCTTCACTCTTGGCCATCACTGTGATCGTATGACCGATGCAGTACTGTATTTAAATAGATTCGGGTATTTGACCTTGTAAGTG
>JAMZAV010008334.1:0-49143 GCA_024449915.1 Sweltsa coloradensis
AACCTTGCACTAGCAGATTGTATTTTGCCTCCCACCGGCCGATCCTCTGCGTCATACGTGATTCGCCATCTCAAGGTCGTCTGCGCGTGACGTCAGTTTCAAAGATGGCGGCCGCCTTGGGTTCACCCCTAGAGGAGGTATAGGATCACCTCCTTCAAGCAGGCCTAGATTCTGTACTCTACCACCGCGAAATATGACGATTCTGTTAGTTATTTTAATTTAGTGGTAAAGAAGAAAGCCTAACCATGCATAGGGGCAACGCATTGTCAACACTGGTCAGAGAAATATATTTTTAAACGTGCGTTATTTAATCCTTATTTATAGTCAGCTCGCTCACTCTCAGCTACAAGAATATATGACCTGGGGTAAAAACGAGTTACTATTGCTTTTCATTGCTAGTACGACTCAGTGTATTAATTAAAGGTTTCATTCCAGTATCAGTAGTCTGTACATAATTTTGTTCAAATAAATAACACTAAATGCCAAATTCCTTTACCAACCAATAAAAACCAATGCAATATTTGCTTCAGTATTTTCTATTCCCCAATAACTATATTGCTAGTTAGTTAATTCCAGAAGCTAAAACCCTTTGCCTTAAACGGCACAGCAGAGGCCATAAAATATTATCACATATTTTGGAAACAGTAATCACGGAACAGTCTTTCAAAAATAACTAGATAGTTGAACCATGCCTACAAAACAGTGCTGTTTCCGCAGCCATTTGTCATCAAGAGCTCGTTATATCTATCTAACTTATTTAAATAAACCAGAACAGTTCATCAGCAGCATCGAATTGCATACAACGCAGTTTGCCTTGTATATGAAAATACAGTATCTCGTACGTAGGCCTTTTTTAATTTTGAAAAAACATAAAATTATATTGCGAGCTGAGATACACGATTGAATAAACAAATAAGACAATAGTAAAGCAGATTCTCAGATAATCCTTCCTTACGTTTAATACTCTTACTCACATGTAAATAAATATAATACATTTCAGTAGATGACTAAAGGCTATAACATCATTAAGAATGTTCTATACTTAATGGCAACATCCAACATCCTAACTGTAGAGTTACTTGCTTGCTGTGCTATATTTCAATAACGCTAATTATTAAAAGTCCATGGCCTAGGTCTGATCTTGTTCAAGACATTTTATTTGTGTATTGGTCCATTTGTCATTTTCGATAAGACTGAAACCATATTATCTCAAATTCACTTTCGTGTTGCTCGCACGTGTGCACCGTTCGTGTTTTATTGTTTTGCTTTTTGTTTTACGATTGATAATATTTATTATATAATTGTTTGTGAATTAAGGCCAAGATCACATTGTCAAAACATAACATTAGCATTATAGTGAGAGCTGTTAGCGGAAAAACATTGCAAATCCGGATACCAGCGCCCAATTTTGCATGGGGGTAGATAAAAATATCAGAATTAAAAATCCGCCGGGAGGCAAGCGATATCAAACCCCCAACACCCCCTAAATCATCCCCTAAAATTAGAATAATTCATAGCTCTAACCCAAAAAGAATTTTTATTCAAATTAGTTATTAAAATTATGTTTTAATGCGTTTAAACCCAATCGGCCTATTCTCATTTCCTAGACCACATTTTTTCAACCCCCATCCCTAATTGTTTATAATTTTTTTACCTTGATTTCCAGCATTTACCAGTGAGGCCCTAGGGTGTTATCAGCAGAAATTTGGCATGATGGTTCATAATAACCTGAAAAATATAATCCGCCGGGAGGCAAAGCGATTTCTACCCCTTTTGTTGTCTACCACCCTTAACTTTGGGAAAAAACGTAAGGTAGTATTTAATACATTTTGAATATTTCAATTGGCTGATTAAAATTATGAGTCGATGTGTTATAGTCCGTCAAAAAATTTATTCATACAATACAAAAAATTTTTTCACCCCCAACCCTAATAATCATACTTTAGTGACAAACACTGTAAAGTAATTTACCAACATGAAATTTGACATGGTGGTAGATAAAAATATAAGAATTACTATTCCGTTGGGAGGCAACAATATTTCACCCCTATGCCCTCTATCATCCCTTATAATTGGAATTGGTACTAGGTCGTATTCAATACATTGTTATTTTTTAAAATTATCCAACATATTATGCTCAAGCATGTTTCCATCCAATCAACCAAAATTTCCCTCGGATTTTTTTTTTCCCCCCCCTAATAGTGATTTTTTCATCAACACTGCATGAAATCATGATGTCATGTCATGATGCATGAAATTTGGTATGGTGGTAGATAAAAGTACTAGGAAAACGCTCAGTTGGACGCTTTGGGTTGAGCGAGCACCGGTACGTGCAGCATGACCCGAGTACGACATTCCCATAAGGCCCACCACACAGTGTAGGCCAAACTGGATATTGACATTGTACACTTATACTATTCCAACATCTTTGCATTGTTCAAATTCACGTCATGCCTTCTAAAGTGTATCTTTGTATCTTCACTGCCTCCTTCATTTTAACATCATTTTTTGAAATATGATTACCAAAAAGTCTTAAGGTCTTGACCGATTTAGCTGAAAATTTGGAAATAGGAGATAATGTTGTACTTATTGACCCTGAAAAATTTCATAACGATCGGTACATTTTTTTTTTTTTTTTTTTTTTTTTTTATAACCAACGATCGGATTTTTTCAAAAACTATACAGCAACCCGCCTAGGTGGTATGTAATGTGTGCAAAATTTCAGGTCGATCAGAGAAACGGTGCGACCTGTATCGAGCAGTAACAAAAAAAAAAAAAAAAAAAAAAAACAGACATTCGAGCCTAAGAGTCAAGTGGAGACGCTCGCTTCGCTCGCTCAATAATTACTATTCCTTTGGGAAGTAAACGATATTTCACCCCAAGTACATCCCTTAAAATTGGAAAGAGTGTTCAATGATTCGCTTTTTTTCATGGGTGGTTATCTGGAAAGAAGTATTCAATTAAAAATCTAATTAAAATTAAATAGTTTTGGTTTATTTAAGAAATCCCAATAATAAGCATGTTACATTCGTTGGTATCTATGATTACATGGTACAAGGTGGTATTTTTCATACAATTTGTTACGAGTTTTGGGCTGTGATATTACACTGTCACTTCAGAAAAACAACCGTCATTTGTTTAGAAACTGCATTGAAAAAGAAGCTGTTATAGGGGGGGGGGGGGGGGGGGGGGGGCATTCTTCCAGATAACCACCCATGAAAAAAACGAATCATTGAACACTCTTTCCAATTTTAAAGGGATGTACTTGGGGTGAAATATCGTTCACTTCCCAACGGAATAGTAATTCTTATATTTTCATCTACCACCATGCCAAATTTCATGCTAATAAGTGTTGATGAAAAATCACTATAAAGGGGGGGGGGTAAAAAAAAACACGAGAAATTTGGTTGATGGGATGGAACATGCTTGAGCATAATATTATTGGATAATTTTAATAATTACAATGTATAGAATACGACCTACCAAATCCAATTTAAAGGGATGATAGAGGGCACTAGGGGTGAAATATCGTTTTGCCTCCCAACGGAATAGTAATTCTTTATGTTTATCTATCACCATGCCCCAAAATTTCCCTGCTAATAAGTGTTTATGAAAAATATCACTTTTTGGGGTGGGGGAAAAAAAAAACACGAGAAATTAGGTTGATTTGGGTGGAAAATGCTTTGACCATAATATTATTGGATAATTTTAATAATTATAATGAATTGAATACGACCTATACCAATTCCAATTATAAGGGATGATAGAGGGGACTAGGGGTGAAATATTGTTTGCCTCCCAACGGAATAGTAATTCTTATATTTTTATCTAACACCATACCAAATTTCATGTTGGTAACTTACTTTACAGTGTTTGTCAATAAAGTATGATTATTAGGGTTGGGGGGTGAAAAAATTGTTTGTTTTGTATGAAAATTTGTTGACTGGACTATAACACATCGAGTCATAATTTAATCAGCAATTGAAATATTCAAATGTAAATTAAAATACTAAACCTTATGTTTTTTCCCAATGTTAAGGGTGGTAGAGAACAAAAGGGGTAGAATATTTGCTTTGCCTCCCGGCAGATTAAATTTTTTTTCAGGTTTTATTGAACCAAACCCTGCCAAATTTTCATGCTGATAACACCCTAGGTGCCTCATGGGAATGCTGGAAATCAAGGCAAAAATATTATAAACAATTAGGGATGGGGGTTGAAAAAATGTTGGTTTAGGAAATGAGAATAGGCCGATTTTGTTAAAAAACATTAAACATAATTTTTATAATAATTTGAATAAAAATTCTTTTTGGGTTAGAGCTATGAATTATTCTAATTTTAGGGATATTAGGGGGTGGGGGTGATGTATCGCTTGCCTCCCGGCGGATTTTTAATTCTGATATTTTTATCTACCCCCATGCAAAATTTCACGCTGGTATCCGGATTTGCAATATTCAAGTGTTCCTTCCCCTTTACAGCTCTCACTATTAGCCCATTTCGTTAAAACGATTCTCTAGCGTCATGCGTGAAAAATAATAAAACTTTAACTGTCATAAAAAACATGTACTACATAGACTAGACTAGGACTGGGAATAGACCTTCACGCTAGAAGGTCATCGTAATTTTATTTCAATAATGCTTATTATTTGTTACCATAGTTACTATTGCATGGTGTGAACACATAAACAGAACAAATACAAAATCCTAAAACCGGTATGCGAGTTGAAGAATCACCAGATTTCTCTATTATAGTTCGGGTTGTAAAGTATCAAGTTTAAAATTATTATGTGTCTATAAAAATAAGTAGTTGATTACCGTTACACATAATGACTGTAAATAGCAACAACACACTAGCTTTGGATTAGTTTTTACACGACTGATGTAATGTTTGAACTATGATTTCCCAATATTGAGCATAAAATTTTTTTCTTTGATTTCTGCAATATTTTACGGTATTACCAAAAATTTATATGCTTTATGTTGTGTGTTTTTGATTAAGAAATGTATTGACGAATAAGGTTCTATCAAGTTCCAAACAACAAGTACATTGGGGCTTATTTCACGACGTTTTTATTTGACGCGTTTATACTTTTTCGTCTCCATTGAATCTCCATTGAAACACGCGCTACCGCTGACCGGCCGTAGCAGCTAAACCCAAGGGCTCTAGGGACACGGGCGGCCGCTAGGGGCGTATCGCTTGTCTGCGATGGCGAATAGTAAAACCACCTATTACACTACTTTACATATATAAATTATTACTTACTAAACTAATAACTTACTAAACGTAACTACCTGTTATATAGTTTCAATTTTTATAAAATACCTATTACACGACAATGACTTCATGCTAGGCTGCAAACAAATATTATAAATTAATCTAGCGTGTCTCACCAATCCCATAAATTCAGAATGTAATATTGAATAGTCAGGACTCAAAATGAAAAGATCGTAGCATCGTATCTGCTTTCGGTTTTCCTCCGGGTTAATGGTTTATAAACATAGGCCTATTTTTGATATTTTATGTAAACGAATACGTAAATTTATTATAAATGTATCGATATCGAATTCGAAATTCGTGAATATTCGTAAATAACTCGATTTTTGCGTTCCCGAAACTTTTTTTAACTAAGTTGTTTTTCAAACGCAAACTTCCGCTTGGATCCCAACGTTTAAATCGACTTGAACGCTGTGGTTATTTTTGTTAATCGTAGTTTAAACGATTTAATAGGTACTTTATTTTATATTCAATTTGTAGACCTATAAGATTCAATATAGACGACAACAAATATACACTGACAGAATTTTAAGACCCATACACATACAAACTTAAAATAGAGGCGAGTCCACATTGTTGAGTCAACACATCAATTAAGATCCCATTTCTGATTCTTTTGAAATAAATAACAGCAAACACAACTAAAAAAAACTATGGAAACGCTAGAAAATTAAATCAGTTGTTCAAGAAGGGGCAGTTGTCCACTTTTGGACGAAAATTAGTTAGGTATGAAAATCAACTCTTCATACATAGACACACGTTTGACAAGAAAACGGCATTAGTCCATATCGTGAATGTGCTGCAAAAATGTGTCGACTCATGTCGTTTGTTCAAGAAAGGGCATTAGTCCATGGACTTGTGCCCTTTCTTGAACAAATGAGTTGCCACAATAAAATAGATTGTCGCGAGAGTGTACAGAAGGCAGTGACAATCGAGGCGTAGACCTTCAAGAACACCAACATGTCCACATAACAGACAGTAAAGTCCAAGACACAAACTTAACAGCATTTAAAACCATTAAAAGTGGTATCCATAATAGTATGCGACATTTCCATATTTTCAAGAAAGGGCATTAGTCCAAAAAGCTTATGATCTCATTAAAAAGTTTTTTTTTCTATTTTATCTTAATATTTAAATACTAACTTGTACTCAAATGTGTTTAACACTATTCGATTATAAAAATACAGTATTTTATCAATTTTTAGAAAAAAAAAGTACGCAACATTCACATTTGTTCAAGAAAGTCCACAAGGTTTATGCCTCATATGAAGACCCTAAACATTTTTTTCATTCTTTTTTTTCCCATTAATAATGTCAAGTACTCAAAATTATTATTGACATGCTTAAATTGTATTTTATATTAATATATAACAATGGAGACAGTTTTTTTTGTTTTACTCAAAACTATTCTCTAAGGACTCGTGCCCTTTCTTGAACAACTGATTCAATTAGAGGTACATAATAAACCCAAAAGTGATGTAATCCCAGATCATATTACAGATGTAGTCCGGAGGATTACTGTAAAAAATCATAACAATCGTGCACTTTGGGTAGAAGCCTGAAATTTTGTGGACACCACTCCACATACCAATAAGATCATTGGATGAGCGTAGCGAGCGTAGCGAGCGAAGCAAAGATTCCATTTCACTACACTGGAGAACAAAATCCGGAATGTTTTTTTTTTTTTTTTTTTTTTGATTTTTGTGTGTTTGTTAACACGATTCCGGCTAAACCGATACCCCCATTGCGATGAAATTTGATAGAGACCTTCGAAATCTCTGAACTTAGAACTGCCACGTTTTTGAGTGCAATCGGGAAATTTTTTCTCAAAAAAAACGCAATTTTACGATTTTTTTCAATTTTTTTAAAAATTTATTCGACTTATAACACCTACATGCTTTATCCGATTGTAATGATTTTTTCACAGAACCTTAATTTTATTAATTAAGATATTCGTGTGAAATTTGAGCGTAATCGAAAAATTATTTCTCATGAAAATCAAAATTTACGGTTTTTTTCTTTTTTAAAAACAATTCTTTGACTTACCTAACACCTACATGCTTTATCCTATTGTAATGATTTTTTCACAGAACATTAATTTCATGAATTAATATATTCGTGTTAAATTTGAGTGCAATCGAATATTTATTTCTTATGAATATTGCAATTTTTATGATTTTTTTCTTTGTTAAAAATTACGATTAATTAAAAAAATTAAGTTATTTTTTTATTTAATTTAATTTAATTAAAAAAAATCTTCGACTAAGTAATGATTTTTTCACAGAACAACAGAAAATCCGCGTAACACATGGCAGCTCAATGCACCAATTACGCTCATCCAACAACGCGGCGGGACTTAAGCGTTTTCCTAGTTTTAAAAAATAAGAGGCATTAATGATCGGCCCCAGGGGGGGGGGGCATTCCCCCCTCCCACTGAATAAGACCCTAGTATTTTTGTAAAAATTAATACAAATTGTGTATTTTGGACCAGAAGCATGAAATTTGGTGGACACACTCCACATACGCATAAGATCATTTTAAGAAATGTGATGCGGAATGGGAAAAGGGACCTTAGGGTTAAAAAGTTTTTTGCCTAGAAAAGAGTAAAACGTGATTAAATGTGTAAATTGCTGATTTTTTTTAGCCTTTTACATAATTTTCACTTAATAATGGTAAATTATGCTTTGGAATTAAAATAATGCTATCCAAATACTGTTTTTTAATTAAAAAAAAAAAAAAATAGGCCTAATTTGTGTTTTTTGATAAAATTTGTGTTCTTTTGGTAGAATGGTGGGTAATTATTTAAAATTGTGGCTAAAATAAAAAAGATCCTTTAAATCGGTTAAAATTGATAGAAAATAGAAAATTACAAGGAAAAGTTCCTTTAAATTGGTCAAAATTGATTGATAGAAAATAGCAAATTATAAGTGATAGAAACTTTACACCTGTTTTCCTCGCAAAGTTGAATTTTAATCAAGTCAGACAGAAAAGTGCATAGCTCGCTCAATTTTGTAGTTTTGTGTATAATTGCACAAGATTTATCGACTTGTGTGGGATTCATTTCTCCCAAAATTCTCCCAACAAAACACCTACTATCATACGTGGGGTTTTGGTTGGGGAAATGCATTTTTAAGAAAATGGCGGCAACAAATCCATCTCATGATTAAATTTGCGTTTTGTTATTGAAATATATTGTTTTCATGATGGTTATCATAAACACATGAAAACTGCTTGTAGTAGCTATAGTTTATGTATTCTTATCAATAACATAGAGATAGGGCCCAGCCTAGGGTCGACATAATTATATGTGCTAGCCTACCTCTATCCATCTCGATGAAGGACTAGTCCGTAGCAGGTCACTAGGGCATGACTAAGGGTAAGTCTAGTCCCTGGTATCCAAGGAGTTTAGAAGTCATTATTAAATATGTACATATATGCACATTTAACCGCTGCCAAACAAAATATGAAACAATCAAGCATCAATCGCAAACAAAACAAAACACTAACATTGTTACGTCACAGCCTTCTAAAGTCGGACGCTTTGTGGTCGTTCAGCGGTGCTAGCGTCTGTGATTGGTTGAATCCGGTGTTTACATCATGACGTGCGGGAGAATTGAGAAAACCACCAAAATCTGAATCTCCCCTTTTGTGGATCCGGCCGATCAGAAATGCCTCTATTTCTTAAAATGATCCTATGGGTGTGTGGAGGATGTGTGCCAAATTCATGCTTCTACCCCAAAATGCACGATTCTTACAGTAATCTCCGGACTAATGTGAATGCAATAAACAATATTTCCTAAATGCAATTACTGCCAAAATACAGACCCTGAAACACTAGCTTTCTATAACGGAAATGAATCGCCTAAAACAAATAAACTTAGATTTCGTGGGGTCGGCATCAAACAGGTGATTAAAATACTGACATCTATTAAAACTAATGCAGTAGGTGAGGAAGAAATCTCTCTTACTATGATAAACTTGTGCCTTTCATTTTGTGTTCTGAGTTAACTCACATAATAAATAACTGTATAAAACAAAATATATTCTCAAAATGTGGAAAACCGCACATGTAAGACCCTTGCCAAGAACTGCAAACCAGAAGAGATTAAAGATCTAAGCCAATCAGTATTTGCCAGTCCTATCAAAGATACTGGAAAAGGTGCTTCATGCACAACTTGTACAACATAGCACAAAAAAAATATCCCTGAATGTCAATCGGGTTTTCGGTCAAGTCATAGCACGACAACAGCTTTGGTACACATTGTAGATGATATAATTAGGGCAAGCGATGCAAACATGATCCATTCAGATGTATAATGCAACTACAATTCAGTGATTAAAATGTACCCGTCCTGGTGGTCTAGGGGTTAAGACGCCTGTCTGGAATGCGGGAGATCCGTGGTTCGAGTCCCGGTCGGGGCGGACTTTTTTAATTTCTGGATTGTATTAAATAAAAATGATCACTGCGTTGGTCTTGCTGACTACTCTAAAGCGTTTGACACATTAGATCACTGTTTACTGCTAGCCAAACTTGCGTATTTCGGTCTAGATAAATCTGCAACCACACTAATTAGAAGTAAAAAAAAAAAAAACAGATTCCAAAAAGTAAACATAGTAACAAAAGTATCAAATGCGCTAAAGGTGACCTATGCGTTTCGCAAGGTGCTATCCTCAGCTCACTGTTTTTTTACAATACAATATATACTTCAGACATAATCAGCCATACATGTCATGGAAAAACACATGCCTATGCGGATGATACCTAAAAATATCACTCGTTCCCAATTGATCGCCACATGGAAGCGGTAAGCGAATTAAACTCTGAGCTTAAAGTCATCGAAGAATTGTCCAAAAAGCAATCCTTAATTCTTAACCCGAGCAAAACAGTAGTAATGTATTTTGGAAAACCACAAGGCCTTACAAAAGCCTTATCCCAAACTAGTGACCCGAATTTTCAAATATCGATTGCAGGAAAAATACTCCCTATTGCAGAGGTGTCAAAAAATCTAGGTTTACACCTAGACTCGATGCTTGGGTTCAAAAAACACACAAATAGTCTTATTCAATCCTGCTATGGAAAATTAAAACATCTTTATAAATTCAGTCAGGTACTGCCAAAAGACATAAAACTTATGCTCGTGGACTCATTAGTACTATCGAAATTTGATTATCCTGACATTGTCTATGTAGCCCAGGAATATTAGGTTTTGACCTTTACAAAAATAATGTCAAGCTGAAAATTTGCACACAGGTTCCAATGAGGGTCATAAACAACGTCCTAAAACTCCCCTACTCTCCGATGTGCGCGTCATCATTTTTTTGTGCAAAAAGGGCATAAGGACCAAAATTAGTTGTAATGGACTTTAAAATGATGAAATTGGTCTCAAAATTGGTCATATATATTTGGCTTTTGGTCCTTAATAACATAATAGAACTCCCTTAACTTTCTATGTACGTGTCATCATTTTTTTATGACAAAGGGCTAAAGTGACAATTTTATCGATGTGGGTTTAAAAATGTTCCCACATGCATTAAATTTAGAACTCACGTCACTATACGTAAGTGTATCAACCTAACAAAGTAAGTGTACCGTTTGACATGGTTGACATAAATTTGTATGGGAAAAAGCGGCGTAAGCGACAATTTCGGAGTTGCTTTCTAGACATTGGTTGCACTGGTCCAAGATTAAGCATTAATTTCGATTTTTATAAAAACTTTTACAATGTATTGATTGAAAACTAAACACAGACACACATAAAGTAATTTCCAACTAATTTTTATCATCGTCATCTGGTTCATGAGGCGGACCGTTGGAACAACTCCGCCCTCTGCAATGAGCACACATCATCGAACAAGAAAAGCCAGCAACACGGCAAGTACATTTTGTTGCACATTCAGACTTGCAGCCACATGAAATAAGATTCAAAAGTGAATCTGGAGCAGGAGCCATATCTGTAGGCACTGGGACTAGATCTTGTTGAACCTGGCGCCAACCCCAATCAGTGGGGCAGAGGGGATTTTGTAGCCACTCTTGAACCTGGAATAAATCACAAAACATTTAAATGCATCCTTCACAAGAAGGGCTTAATTTAATTGTACAACAAATTCTTACCTGCAAGTAAGTTCGCAGTGTGTTGGACACATGCGGCACTTGTTGGGGGAAGAGTGGCCAGTTCAAAGGAAGCCGTCAAGGCTTGCCTAGCTAGTGTACGAGCGTATTGACAGTGACGGAGCTCATCTAGACAGGAGAAGTCCTCGGTGCTGTAGCCTACAGCTTCATCATGAAACTCTCGCCTGCTGCAATCACTTCCTCTTTCGTTGCAGATGAGTTGTTGAACACAGCAGCGCAGTCCCTCAGCTCTGCTGATTTCTCAAGCAGTTTCCACGCTTTTTTCTTCCCTTTTCCATAAATGGCGGACGTGGAATCACAACCCGCAACTGAGTGAGAAAACAGCATACTATCTTTCATGTTGCCAATCTGTTCTTGCATTTTAGAAACATTAAACATCTTTCCTGGCACTGTTCTTGTTCCTGGATGTAGGACCTTAAGATTCGATTTTTCGTCAGAGCGCGCCACCAACATGACGAGGACACCAGTGTCTGTTGAGACCACTACTACATCTCGTCCTGTAGCGCACTCTCCTAGTCCTGCATGCAGGAACAAGAAGAGTGCCAGAAAAGATGTTTCATGTTTCTGAAATCCAAGAACAGATTGGCAACATGAAAGATAGTATGCTGTTTTCTCACGCAGTTACGGGTTGTGATACCACGTCTGCCATTTTATGGAAAAGGGAAGAAAAAAGCGTGGAAACTGCTTGAGAAATCAGCAGAGCTGAGGGGCTGCGCTGCTGTGTTCAACAACTCATCTGCAACGAAAGAGGAAGTGATTGCAGCAGGCGAGAGTTTCATGATGAAGCTGTAGGCTACAGCACCGAGGACTTCTCCTGTCTAGATGAGCTCCGTCACTGTCAATACGCTCGTACACTAGCTAGGCAAGCCTTGACGGCTTCCTTTGAACTGGCCACTCTTCCCCCAACAAGTGCCGCATGTGTCCAACACACTGCGAACTTACTTGCAGGTAAGAATTTGTTGTGCAATTAAATTAAGCCCTTCTCGTGAAAGATGCATTTTAATGTTTTGTGATTTATTCCAGGTTCAAGAGTGGCCCCACTGATTGGGGTTGGCGCCAGGTTCAACAAGATCTAGTCCCAGTTCCTACAGATATGGCTCCTGCTCAGATTCACTTTTGAATCTTATTTCATGTGGCTGCAAGTCTGACTGTGCAACAAAATGTACTTGCCGTGTTACTGGCTTATCTTGTTCGATGATGTGTGCTCATTGCAGAGGGCGGAGTTGTTTCAACGGTCCGCCTCATGAACAAGATGACAATGGTCAAGAATAGTGGTTAATTACGTTATGTGTGTCTGTGTTTAGTTTTCAATCAAGACAATTTTTAAAGTTTTTATAAAAATCAAAATTAATGCTCAATCTTAGACCAGTGCAACCAATGTCTAGAACGCAACTCCAAAATTGTCGCTTACGCCCCTTTTTCCCATACAAATTATGTCAACCATGTCAAACGGTACACTTACTTTGTAAGATTGATACACTTACGTAAAGTGACGTGAGTTCTAAATTTAATGCATGTGGAAACATTTTTAAACCCACAACGATAAAATGTCACTTAAGCCCTTTGTCATGAAAAAAATGATGATGCGTACATAGAAAGTTAAGGGAGTTCTAGTATGTTATTAAGGACCAAAAGCCAAATATATATGACCAATTTGAGACCAATTTCATCATTTTAAAGTCCATTACAACTAATTTTGGTCCTTATGCCCTTTTTGCACAAAAAAAAATTATGACGCTTACATGGGAGAGTAGGGAGTTTTAGGACGTTGTTTATGACCCTCATTGGAACCTGTGTGCAAATTTTCAGCTGACATTATTTTTGTAAAGGTTTTGCCTAATTTTGTCTAATATTCCTGGGCTAGTATTTCATACAAACTCGGTTAAAACCGGAGCTAACATGTTGTACGGACTAACGTCAAGTACTTCCATGTGTACCTAGTACTAGGAAACGCTCAGTTGGACGCGTTGATAAGCGAGCACGTGCTAAAGCTAGACCCACATTGCACATTTTTTTTTAATTTTAAAATTTGCGGCGTTCGCTGTCCACAGGGCCATGTTTCCAATATTATTTATTATTGCCAAGGTATTTGGGTAAACCCGTGTGTAAGTAAACCTTTACTTTGTGGACAATGACGTACATATAACTTATAATATTAGGCCATTGTTTGTGGATGAAATCCACCGCCATCAAGAGACCTTGACTGCTTGGGAAAACTATTTAAACTCTTTGTTGACAAATAATAGACTGCTTCCTCGAAATTATTTTGATTACTTCTAGGTGGCAGTGCATTAGAAACTTTGCGCGTCTTTTCGTTGCCATGGCAACGTTACTTTTGTTATAATGTAATTTCCATCTACACTACTTATCGGATCAAAATAAAATTAACATATTCGTGACCGGACGGACATTCTAAATGATTTGGCTATCTCAGATTTTGTCGCCGTTTAGTTTGAAAAAAAAACTTTCGATTAACTTTAATGTAACTTTTTAACTTTTTGAACGATTTTGCCACAAAACTAATGCATTCAATCGAGAACGAAGCTTGCGGATGGTCAAAAATTTCAACTCGATCCGAGCCTCCGTTCGAACGTAATGGCGAGACATACAAACAAAAAAACAAACAAACAAACAAACAAACAAACAAAACAAAACCAGTGACTAATTTTTCCGGCAGAGTCAAATGGAAACGCTCGCTTCGCTCGCTTAATTACATACGTTATTACTTTACTACTAGGAAACGCTCAGTTGGACGCGTTGATAAGCGAGCACGTGTTATAGCTAGACCCACATTGCACATTTGTTTAAATTTTAAAATTTGCGAAGTTTGCTGTCCACAGGGCCATGTTTTCAATATTATTTATTATTGCCAAGGTATTTGGGTAAACCCGTGTGTTAATGTTTACTTTGTGGATAAAATCCACCGCCATCTAGAGGACCTTGACTCCTTGGGAAAATTATTTAAACTCTTTGGTGACAAATAATACACTGCTTCCTCGAAATTATTTTGATTACTTCTAGGTGGCAGTGCATTAGAAACTTTGCGCGTCTTTTCGTTGCCATGGCAACGTTACTTTTGTTATAATGTAATTTCCATCTACACTACTTATCGGATCAAAATAAAATTAACATATTCGTGACCGGACGGACATTCTAAATGATTTGGCTATCTCAGATTTGTCGCCGTTTAGTTTGAAAAAAAAACTTTCGATTAACTTTAATGTAACTTTTAACTTTTTGAACGATTTGCCACAAAACTAATGGCATTCAATCGAGAACGAAGCTTGCGGATGGTCAAAATTTCAACTCGATCCGAGCCTCCGTTCGAACGATATGGCGAGAACATACAAACAAAAAAAACAAAAAACAAACAAACAAACAAAACAAAAACAAAACAAAACCAGTGACTAATTTTTCCGGCAGAGTCAAATGGAAACGCTCGCTTCGCTCGCTTAATAAATACATACACTAGGAAACGCTCAGTTGGACGCGTTGATAAGCGAGCACGTGCTATAGCTAGACCCACATTGCACATTTTTTTAAAATTTTTAAAATTTACGAAGTTCGCTGTCACAGGGCCATGTTTCAATATTATTTATTATTGCCAAGGTATTTGGGTAAACCCGTGTGTAAACCTTTACTTTGTGGATAAAATCCACCGCCATCTAGAGGACCTTGACTCCTTGGGAAAACTATTTAAACTCTTTGTTGACAAATAATAGACTGCTTCCTCGAAAGTATTTTGATTACTTCTATGTGGCAGTGCATTAGAAACTTTGCGCGTCTTTTCGTTGCCATGGCAACGTTACTTTTGTTATAATGTAATTTCCATCTACACTACTTATCGGATCAAAATAAAATTAACATATTCGTGACCGGACGGACATTCTAAATGATTTGGCTATCTCAGATTTTGTCGCCGTTTAGTTTGAAAAAAAAAAACTTTCGATTAACTTTAATGTAACTTTTTAACTTTTTGAACGATTTTGCCACAAAACTAATGGCATTCAATCGAGAACGAAGCTTGCGGATGGTCAAAATTTCAACTCGATCCGAGCCTCCGTTCAAACGTTATGGCGAGACATACAAACAAAACAAACAAACAAAACAAAACAAAACAAAACCAGTGACTAATTTTTCCGGCAGAGTCAAATGGAAACGCTCTCTTCGCTCGCTTAATTACATACACTAGGAAACGCTCAGTTGGACGCGTTGATAAGCGAGCACGTGCTATAGCTAGACCCACATTGCACTTTGTTTTAAATTTTAAAATTTGCGACGTTCGCTGTCCACAGGGCCATGTTTCAAATATTATTTATTATTGCCAAGGTATTTGGGTAAAACCGTGTGTAAACCTTACTGTTGTAGATAAAATCCACCGCTATCTAGAGGACCTTGACTCCTTGGGAAAACTATTTAAACTCTTTGTTGACAAATAATAGACTGCTTCCTCGAAAGTATTTTGATTACTTCTAGAAACTTTGCGCGTCTTTTCGTTGCCATGGCAATGTTACTTTTGTTATAATGTAATTTCCATCTACACTACTTATCGGATCAAAATAAAATTAACATATTTGTGACCGGACGGACATTCTAAATGATTTGGCTATCTCAGATTTGTCGCAGTTTAGTTTGAAAAAAAAAACTTTCGATTAACTTTAATGTAACTTTTTAACTTTTTTAACGATTTTGTAACAAAACTAATGGCATTCATTGAGAACGAAGCTTGCGGATGGTCCAAATTTTAACTCGATCCGAAAGTCCGTTCAAACGTTATGGCGAGACATACAAAAAACAAAACAAAAACAAAACAAAACAAAACAAAACCAGTGACTATTTTTTCCACTAGAGTCAAATGGAAACGCTCAGTTGGACTTGTTGATAAGCGAGCACGTGCTAGCTTGACCCACATTACACATTTTTTTTTAATTTTAAAATTTGCGACGTTCTCTGTCCACGGGGCCATGTTCCCAATACTAGGAAACGCTCCGTTTGGACGCGTTGATAAGCGAGCACGTGCTATAGCTAGACCCACATTGCATCCACCGCCATCTAGAGGACCTTGACTCCTTGGGAAAACTATTTAATTAAACTCTTGTGACAAATAATAGACTGCTTCCTCGAAAGTATTTTGATTACTTCTAGGTGGCAGCGGCATGGCAACGTTACTTTTGTTATAATGTAATTTCCATCTACACTACTTATCGGATCAAAATAAAATTAACATATTCGTGACCGGACGGACATTCTAAAATGATTTGGCTATCTCAGATTTTGTCGCCGTTTAGTTTAAAAAAAACTTTCGGTTAACTTTAATGTAACTTTTTAACTTTTTGAACGATTTTGCCACAAAACTAATGGCATTCAATCGAGAACGAAGCTTGCGGATGGTCAAAATTTCAACTCGATCCGAGCCTCCGTTCGAACGTTATGGCGAGACATACAAACAAAAAACAAACAAACAAACAAACAAACAAACAAACAAACAAACAAACAAACAAAAAAAAAAACAGTGACTAATTTTTCCGGCAGAGTCAAATGGAAACGCTCGCTTCGCTCGCTTAATTATTTATTATTGCCAAGGTATTTTGGTAAACCCGTGTGTAAACCTTTACTTTGTGGTTAAAATCCACCTCCATCTAGAGGACCTTGACTCCTTGGGAAAACTATTTTAAACACTTTGGTAACAAATAATAGACTGCTTCCTCGAAAGTATTTTGATAACTTCTAGGTGGCACTGAATTAGAAACTTTGCGCGTCTTTTCGTTGCCATGGCAACGTTACTTTTGTTATAATGTAATTTCCATCTACACTACTTATCGGATCAAAATAAATTAACATATTCGTGACCGGACGGACATTCTAAATGATTTGGCTATCTCAGATTTTGTCGCCATTTAGTTTGAAAAAAAAACTTTCGATTAACTTTAATGTAACTTTTAACTTTTTTAACGATTTTGCCACAAAACTAATGGCATTCAATCGAGAACGAAGCTTGCGGATGGTCAAAATTTCAACTCGACCCGAGCCTCCGTTCAAAAGTTAGGGCGAGAACATACAAACAAACAAACAAACAAAACAACCCCCAACAAAACAAAACCAGTGACTAATTTTTCGGCAGAGTCAAATGGAAACGCCTCTCTTCGCTCGCTTAATTACATACACTAGGAAAACGCTCAGTTGGACGCGTTGATAAGCGAGCACGTGCTATAGCTAGACCCACATTGCAACATTTTTTTTAAATTTTAAATTTGCGACGTTCGCTGTCCACGGGCTATGTTTCCAATATTATTTATTATTGCCAAGGTATTTGGGTAAACCCGTGTGTAAACCTTTACTTTGTAGATAAAATCCACCGCCATCTAGAGGACCTTGACTCCTTGGGAAAACTATTTAAACTCTTTGTTGACAAATATAGACTGCTTCCTCGAAAGTATTTTGATTACTTCTAGGTGGCACGTGCATTAGAAACTTTGCGCGTCTTTTCGTTGCCATGGCAACGTTACTTTTGTTATAATGTAATTTCCATCTACACTACTTATCGGATCAAAATAAAATTAACATATTTGTGACCGGACGGACATTCTAAATGATTTGGCATCTCAGATTTTGTCGCCGTTTAGTTTAAAAAAAAAAAAACTTTCGATTAACTTAATGTAACTTTTTAACTTTTTGAACGATTTGCAACAAAACTAATGGCATTCAATTGAGAACGAAGCTTGCGGATGGTCAAAATTTCAACTCGATCCGAGCCTCGTTCGAACGTTATGGCGAGACATACAAACAAAAAAAAACAAAACAAAACAAACAAAACAAAAAACAAAACAAAAAACAGTGACTAATTTTTCCGGCAGAGTCCAAATGGAAACGCCTGTTGGACGCGTTGATAAGCGAGCACGTGCTATAGCTAGACCCACATTGCATCCACCGCCATCTAGAGGACCTTGACTCCTTGGGAAAACTATTTAATTAAACTCTTTGTTGACAAATAATAGACTGCTTCCTCGAAAGTATTTTGATTATTAGGTGGCAGGCATTAAAAACTTCCCCGGTCTTTTTTGTCATGGCAACGTTACTTTTGTTAAATGTATTCCATCTACACTACTTATTGGATCAAAATAAAATTAACATTCTGAACGGACGGACATTCTAAATGATTTGGCTATCTCAGATTTTGTCGCCCTTTAGTTTTAAAAAAAAAAAATTTTTGGTTAACTTAAAGAACTTTTTTAAATTTTTTAACGATTTTCCACAAAACTAAGGCATTCAATCGAGAACGAAGCTGCGGGTGGTAAAATTTCAAAATCGATCCGAGCCTCCGTTCGACGTTTTTTGGCGAGACATAAAAAAAAAAAAAAACAAAAAAACAAACAAACAAAAAAAAAAAAACCAAAAAAAAAAAAAAAAAATCAGTGACTAATTTTTTCCGGGAGAGTCAAATGGGAAAAGCTCGCTTGCTCGCTTAATTATTTTTATTGCCCAAGGTATTTGGGGAAACCCCTGTGTAAAAACCCTTTTCTTTGTGGATAAAATCCACCGCCATCAGAGGACCTTGATCCTTTGGGAAAAATTTAAAAACCCTTTTTTGACTAATAATAGACGCTTCCTCGAAAGATTTTGATTTCTTCTATGTGGCACTGAATTAGAAACTTTGGCGTCTGTTTGTTTCCATGGAAAGTTTTCTTTTTTTATAATGAATTTCCCCTCTACACTACTTTCGGAAAAATAAAATTAACATTTTTTGACCGGACGGACATTCAAATGATTTGGGTATCTCAGATTTTGTCGCCTTTAGTTTGAAAAAAAAAATTTTATTAAATTTTTAAAGTAACTTTTAAATTTTTTAACGATTTTTCAAAAAAAATAATGATTCAATGAGAAGAAGCTTCGGATGGGGCAAAATTTCAACCGATCCGACCTCCGTTCGAACGTTATGGCGAGACATACAAACAAAAAAAAAAACAAACAAAGAAAAAAAACAAAACAAAACAAATCAAAACCAGTGACTAATTTTTCCGGCAGAGTCAAATGGAAACGCTCAGTTGGACGCGTTGATAAGCGAGCACGTGCTATAGCTAGACCCACATTGCACATTTTTTAAATTTTAAAATTTGCGACGTTCGCTGTCCACAGGGCCATGTTTCCAATACTAGGAAACGCTCTGTTGGACGCGTTGATAAGCGAGCACGTGCTATAGCTAGACCCACATTGCATCCACCGCCATCTAGAGGACCTTGACTCCTTGGGAAAACAATTTAATTAAACTCTTTGTTGACAAATAATAGACTGCTTCCTCGAAAGTATTTTGATACTTCTAGGTGGCAGTGCATTAGAAACTTCACGCGTCTTTTCGTTGTCATGGCCAACGTTTACTTTTGTTAGAATGTAATTTCCATCTACACTACTTATTGTATCAAAATAAAATTAACATATTCGTGACCCGGGCGGACATTCTAAATGATTTGGCTATCTCAGATTTTGTCGCCGTTTAGTTTTAAAAAAAAACTTTCGGTTAAATTAATGTAACTTTTTAACTTTTGAACGATTTTGCCACAAAACTAATGGCATTCAATCGAGAACGAAGCTTGCGGATGGTCAAAATTTCAACTCGATCCGAGCCTCCGTTCGAACGTTATGGCGAGACATACAAACAAAAAAAAACAAACAAAACAAACAAACAAACAAAAAAAAAAAAAAACAGTGACTAATTTTTCCGGCATGCAGAGTCAAATGGAAACGCTCGCTTCGCTCGCTTAATTATTTATTATTGCCAAGGTATTTGGGTGAACCCGTATGTAAACCTTTACTTTGTGCATAAAATCCACCGCCATCTAGAGGACCTTGACTCCTTTGGGGAAAAATATTTAAACTCTTTGTTGACTAATAATAGACTGCTTCCTCGAAGTATTTTGATACTTCTAGGTGGCACTGAATTAGAAACTTTGCGCGTCTTTTCGTTGCCATGGCAACGTTACTTTTGTTATAATTGGATGAGCGAAGCGAAGACTTCAATTTCACTGACCCCCAAAAAAATTTAGCTCGAGGGTGTTTTTTTTTTTGTTTTTCTGTTTGTTTTTCTGTCTGTTTGTTAACTCTCTACCAGGCAAACGGCATATCCGATCTTGATGAAAATTGGAGGGGACCTTCGAAATCTTTGAACTTAGAGGTGTATTGTTTTTGGGTACAATCATAAAAATATTTCTCATGAATATCGTCCTTTTACGATTTTTTTCGATTTTTAGGGCGATATTTTCGTGACATTTGGGCCGATTCTGACCAAACGGGTGGGGCTACAACGTTCATATTTTACATGGACATTAAGGTCATGGTGATGTAGTACCTTTTGAAAGAAAAAGTTGAAAAAGTTAGCCGGAGTTCATAGAAATAAAGCTTTTAATATAAGTTTTTTTGATTTTGCGATATTTTCGTGCCATTTGGGCCAATTCTGACCAAACGGGTGGGCTTCAACGTTCATATTATACATGGACATTAAGGTTATGGTGATAAAGTACCTTTTGAAAGAAAAAGTTGACAAAATTACCCAGAATCCATAGAAATAAAGCTTTTAATATAAGTTTTTAACGGTAAATAATAACAAATTGACAAGTAACAATAGAAACTTGACAACAATCACCTACAATGCGTGAACAGCAAAACAAAGCAACAAAGCACTCGCAAAAGTAAAGATATCCCACGCAGACTAAAAACTTTAAAAAAAAGCTTATCCATCAACGCGGCGGGACTTAGCGTTTTCCAAGTGTAATTTCCATCTACACTACTTATCGGATCAAAATAAAATAATTCATTTATAAATTGTAATATTGTTGGTAGATGATATTTTCTTACTGCTGAGTACGGTCGTGGCCGATTTCTCGTCGCCATCCTAACATTTGCTCTTCGGACTATGAGAAACCACGAAAACCATGTCAGGATGGAAGCTGTCTCGAAATCTCGAAGTATCATTCTTAGTTTAGAAATTTACGAACTATTCTACACGTGTTGAGTATTACTGCCTTTTGAGTCTTGATGTATACATTGGGTTGAAGATCTAGTTGTTTAATGCTTTCATGTAGCTTCTTCGGTATGATGCCGTGGCTGATATAATGAATGGGATTGTATTTACCTTTTTCTGTTTCCACATCTTCTTGATCTCAATTGCAAGTTCACTATACTTGTCAATTTTTTTCTTCCACGTGGTCTCGACGTTATGGCACATTGGGATAGCAACGTCGATAAGGGTAGTTTCTTGTTTCTTCTTGTCAATATTATTAAATCCGGTCTGTTGTGATGTATCGTTTGGTCTGTTATAACTGTGCGGTCGTAATATAATTGTAATCTTTACTATCTAGTACTTTCTCTGTTTGTATTGTAGTAAGGTGTGTGTGTGTCAATGAGGTTGTATTTGATTGCTAGATTTTGATGAAAAATATTAGCTATTTGGTTATGTCTGTAGAGGTAATCTGTTTGACATAGTGACTTGCACCCGGATATGATGTGTTCGATTGTTTCACCCCTTGCACTACATTTTCTACATTGATCGTTTACTGTCGCATCTTGTATTATGTATTTTATAATTGTTCGTTGCAATCACTCTGTCTTGAAAAGCCATCATAAAACCTTTTGTTTCTCCAAATAGTTCCCCGTTGTTTAACCACCTATTTGATGCTTTAATATCTACGTGACCTTTAGTAGTCATCATAATGTCTCTTATGTAGGGTCTTTTCTGAGAGACGTAACTCTTTTGAAGCGTCAGTTATGAGTTTCCCTTGTAGATTGACATTTTCGTTTGCTAGATGAGTGGAGTTAATGATTTGTCAGCTAGCACCACAGCCCTATGCTGTGTGTGATTGGTTGCTCTTTGTAAAAAAGTATTTTCTTAAAATGTCTATTTGTTTATAATATAAGTTGTTCAGATCAATTAGGCCCCGTCCTCCTTTTTCTCTTGGAAGTGTCAATCTCTCTATTGCTAATTAGGATGATGTATTCTGTGTTTGGTAAGTGTAGTACGAGTTAATATTGCCAACCCGTGGATGTCTGTCTGCGTCCATTTAATGATTCCGAAGGAATATGTCAGTACTGGTATAGCATATGTATTTATTGCTGTGATCTTGTTTTTACCGTTAGTTGCGTCTGAGGATAGACTTTAGTCGTTTCTTGTATGTATCTATCAATTTTGCTTTCATAACTTTATGTTCAATTCTGGCAGCTTGTGAGAATCCTAAATATTTGTATACATCGTTATCGTCCATTATTTTATCCTTTCCTCGAAAGTATTTTGATACTTCTAGGTGGCAGCGCGTGTCTTTTCGTTGTCATGTGCCAACGTTTTTACTTTTTTATGTAATTCATCTATACTACTTATTGGAGTCAAAATAAAATAACATATTCGTGACCGGACGGACAGTCTAAATGATGTTTGGCTATCTCAGTTTTGTCGCCGTTTAGTTTATAAAAATTAAAACTTTCTGTTAACTTAATTTAACTTTTACTTTTTGAACGATTTTGCCACAAAACTATGGCATTTCAATCGAGGACCGAGCTTGCGGATGTCAAATTTCAACTCGATCCGAGCCTTTCCGTTCGAACGTTATGGCGCAGTACATACAAACAAAACAAAACAAACAAACAAACAACAAAAACCAAACAAACAAACGACAAACAAAAAAAAACAGTGACTAAATTTTTTTCCGGCATATTCATGGAACGCTTCGCGTCGCTCGCTTAATTATTTATTATTTCCCAAGGTATTTGGGTAAACCCTGTGTAAACCTTTACTTTGTGGATAAAATCCACCGCCATCTAGAGGAACCATGACTCTTGGGAAAAGCTATTTAAACTCCTTTGTTGACTAATATAGACTGCTTCTCCGAAAGTATTTTGATTACTTCTTAGGTGGCACTGAATTCGCACCTTTGCGCTTACTTTTCGTTGCATGGCAACGTTACTTTTGTTATAATGTATTTCCCATCTACACTACTTATCGGTCAAAATAAAATTACATATTCGTGACCGGACGGACATTTCTAAATGATTTGGCTATCTCAGATTTTGTCGGCCATTTAGTTTTGAAAAAAAAACTTTCGATTAACTTTATGTAACTTTTTAACTTTTTGAAACGGATTTTGCCACCAAAACTAATGGCATTCAATCGAGAACGAAGCTTGCGGATGTCAAAATTTCAACTCGATCCGAGCTCCGTTCAACAAGTTATGGCGGACGTACAAACAACAACAACCAAACAAAACAAAACAAACAGTGACTTAGTTTTTCCGGCAGAGGTCAATAAGAACGCTCTCATTCGCTCGCTTAATTACATACACTAGGAACGCTCAAGTTGGACGCGTTGATAGGAGCACGTGCATAGCTAGACCCCATTGTCATCTTTTTTTTTATTAAATTTTAAAATTTGCGACGTTCGCTGTCCCACAAGGGTAAGGGCCATGTTTCCAATTTATTTATTATTGCCAAGGTATTTGGTTAAACCCGTGGTGTAACCTTTACTTTGTAGATAAAATCCCCGCTATCCTAGAGGAACCTTGACTCCTGGAAAACTATTTAAGAACTCTTTGTTGGCAAATAATAGAATGCTTCCTCGAAATATTTTTGATTACTTCGAGGTGCCCGTGCATTAGAAACTTTTTCGGCGTACTTTTCGTTGCCATGGCAACGTTACTTTTTTTATATGTAATTTCCATACTACACTACTTATCGGATCAAACTAAATTAACATAGTTTGTGACCGACGGACTTCTAAATGATTTGGCCATCTCAAGATTTTGTCGCCGGTTTAGTTTGAAAAAAAAAACTATGCGATTAACTTTAATGTAACTTTTTCAACTTTTTGAACGATTTTTGTGCAACAAACTAATGGCATTCAATTGAGAACGAAGCTTGCGATGGTCAAAATTTCAACTCGATCCGAGCCTCCGTTCAACGTTTATGGCGAGACTAACAAACAAAAAACAAACAACAAACAACAAAACAAAACAAAAATAACCATGACTATTTTTCCGCAGAGTCAAATGTAACGCTCATTGGCGCGTTGATAGCAGCGACAAGTGCTATAGCTAAGACCCACATTGCTCCACCGCCATCTAGAGGACCTTTGACTCCTTGGGAAAACTGATTTACTTAACTCTTTGTTGAACAAATATAGACTGCTTCGTCCTTCGAAAGTATTTTGTTACTTCTAGAGTGTCGTGCATTAAAAACTTCGCGCGTCTTTTCGTTTGTCATGGTCAACGTTACTTTTGGTTATAATGTATTTCCATCTACACTACTTATTGGATCAATAAAAGTAACATATTCGTGTAACCGACGGTACGTTCTAAATGATTTGGCTATCTCAGTTTTTCGCGTTAGTTTAAAAAAAAAAAAAACTTTCGGTTTAACTTTACATGTACTTTTTAAACTTTTGAACGATTTTTGCCAACAAAACTATGGCATATCATCGGAACGAAGCTTGCGGATGGTCAAAATTTCACTCGATCTCAGCCTCGTTCGAACGTTTTGGCGAGACATAAAACAAAAAACAAACAAACAACAAACCAACCAAACAAACAAAAAAAAATAGCTATAAGTCAGTGACTATTTTTACTGGCAGAGTCAAATGGAACGCGTCGCTTTCGCATCGCGTTAATTATTTATTATTGCCAAGGTATTTGGGTAAACCCGTGTGTAACCTTTCTTGTGGATAAATCCACAGCCATCTAGAGGACCTTGACTCCTGGAAAAACACTATTTAAACTCTTTGTTGACTAATACTATACTACTTCTCGAAAGAGTTTTATTACTTCTATGTGGCACTGAATTGTAACTTGCGCGTCTTTTTCGTTGCCATGGCAACGTTACTTTGTTATAATGTAATTTGCCATCTACACTACTTATCGGATCAAAATAAAATTAACATTTTTGGGGAGGGGGGTGCCGGACGACATTCCTAAATGATTTGGCCTATCTCAGATTTTGTCGCCGTTTATTTTTCGAAAAAAAACTTTCGATTACTTTACTGTAACTTTTTAACTTTTTGAACGATTTTGCAACAAACAATGGCATTCAAGTTGAGAACGAAGCTTGCGGATGTCCAAAATTTCACTCGATCGAAGCCTCCGTTTGAACGTTATGCGAGACTACAAACAAAAAACAAAAACAAACAAAGAACAAAACAGAAAACAGCAACAAAACCAGTGACTAATTTTTCCCGGCAGAGTCAAATGGAACGCTCAGTGTGACGCGTTGATAAGTCCGAGCACGTGCTATAGCTAGCCCCATTGCCATTTGTTTAAAATTTTAATTTGCGACGTTCGCTTGTCCACAGGGCCTGTTTCCAATGCTAAGGAAAGCTCTGTTGGCCGCGTTTGATATCGATCACGTGCTATAAGCTAGACCCACATTGCATCCACCGCCAATCTAGAGACCTTGACTCCTTGGGAAAACTATTTATTAAACTCTTTGTTGACATATAGCTGCTTCCTCGAAAGTATTTTTGATTACTTCTAGTTGCAGTGCATTAGAAACTTCTGCGCGTCTTTCGTTGTCAGGCACGTTACTTTGTTATAATGTAATTTCCATCTACAACTACTATTGTATCAAAATAAAAATTAACATATTACGTGTGACCGGACTGACCTTCTAAATGATTTGGCTATCTCAGTTTTGTCGCCGTTTGGTTTTAAAAAAACTTTCGTTACTTTTAATGTACTTTTTTAACTTTTTGAACGATTTTGCCACAAACTAATGGTTGCATTCACCACAATCGAGAACGAGCTTGCAGGATGGTCAAAATTTTTCACTCGTCCGAGCCTCCGTTCGAACGTTATGGCGAGACATAGCAAACAAAAAACACAAACGAAACAACTACAAAAAAAAAAAAAAACAAAATCATGACTAATTTTTTCCGTGCAGAGTCAATGGAAACGCTCGCTTCGCTCCGCTTAATTATTTTATTATTGCCAAGGTATTTGGGTAACCCGTGTGTAAACCTTTCTTTGTGGATAAATCGCACCGCCCTCTAGAGACCTTGACTCCTTTGGGAACCTATTTAAACTCTTTTGTTGACTAATAATAGACTGCTTCCTAGAAAGTTTTTGATTACTTCTAGGGTGGCACTGAATTAAGAAACTTTGCGCATCTTTTCGTTGCCATGGCAACGTTACTTTGTTATAGATATGGACTGAGCGAAGCGAAGACTTCAATTTCACTGACCCCCCAAAAAATTTAGCTCGAGGGTGTTTTTTTTTTTTTGTTTGTTGGGGGGGGGGGGGTGTTTGTTTTTCTGTCTGTTTGTTAGCTCTCTACCAGGCAAACGGCGATATCCGATCTTGATGAAAATTTGAGGGGACCTTCGAAATCTCTGACTTAAGGTTGTATTGTTTTTGGTACAATCTGTACGAAATATTTCTATGAATATCGTCTTTTTACGATTTTTTTTCGATTTTTAGTGCGATATTTCGTGACGGTTTGGGCCCGATTCTGACCAAACGGTGAGACTACAACGTTCATATTATACATGGACATTAAGGTCATGGTGATCGTAGTACATTTTGAAGAAAGTTGAAAAAGTTATGCCTGGAATTCATAGAAATAAAGCTTTTTTATATAGTTTTTTTGATTTTTTGCGATATTTCGTGCCATTTGGGCCTATTCTGACCAAACGGGTGGCGCTTCAACGTTCATATATACAGGACATTAAGGTTATGGTGATAAGTAATTTTGCAAGAAAAGTTGACAATTACCAGAGTCCTAAAATAAAGCTTTTAATATAATTTTTAAAGGTATAATAACAATTGACAAGTAACAATAGAAACTTGACAACAATCACCTCGCATGCGTGAACAGCAAAACCTAAGGCAACAAAGCACTCGCAAAAGTAAGATATCACGCGCCTAAAAACTTTAAAAAAAAAAGCTCATCCTATCAACAGACGGCGGGACTTTAGCGTTTTCCTAGTGTAAATTTCCATCTACACTACTTAGTCGATCAAAATAAAATATTCCATTTATAAATTGTAATATTGTTGGTAGATGAAATGTTTTCTTCTGCTGTGTACGGCGTGGCCGATTTTCTCGTCGCCATTCTCTAGCATTTGCTCTTCGGACTATGAGAACCACGAAAACCATGTCAGGATGGAGCTGTCTCGAAATCCTCGAAGTATCCTTCTTAGTTTTAGAAATTTTCCGAACTATTCTACACGTTTGAGTTATTACTGCCTTTTGAGTCTTGATGTATAACATTGGTTGAAATCTAGTTGTTTATTGCTTGCATTGTCTGTCTTCGGTATGATGCCGTGAGCTGATATAAGCATGGGATTGTCATTTAACCGTTTTTCTGTTCCACTCTTCTTGATCGCATTGCAATGTTCCTATACTTGTCAATTTTTCTTCCCACGTGGGTCTCGAACGTTTTGGCACATTGTGAGTAGCAACGTCAGATAAGGGAGTTTCTTGTTCTTCTTTTCTGTCAATTATTATTAAATCCGTTCTGTGTGATGTATCGTTTGGTCTGTTTATAACTGTGGGTCGGATCGTAATATATTTGTCATCTTTACTGATCTAGTACTTTCTCTGTTTGTAATTTGTAGTAGGTGTGGTGTGTGTCAATGAGTTGTATTTTGATTGCTAGATTTTGATGAAATATTAGCTTTATTTGGTTTGGTCTGTATGAGGTAATCTTTTTGACATAGTGACTTTGCCCCGATATGAGGTGTTCGTTGGTTCACCCCGTGCACTACGATTTCTACATTGGATCGTTTACTGTTCGGCATCTTGTATTATGTATTTTTATAATTGTTCGTTGTCAATGCACTCTTCTTGAAAGCCATCATAAAAACCTTTTGTTTCCAAATAGTTCCCCGTTTGTTTCCACCTATTTGATGCTTTTATATCTACGTGACCTTTAATGTAGTTCATCATACTGTCTCTTATGTGGGTTCCTTTTCTGAGAGACGTACTCTTTTGAAGCGTCAGTTATGAGTTTTCCCTTGTAGATTGACATTTCGTTTTGCTAGATTGAGTGGAGTTAATGATTTGTCATCCATACACCACGCCCTATCTGTGTGATTGTTTTGCTTCTTGTAAAAAAGTATTTTCTTAAAATGTCTTATTTGTTTATATATAATTGGTCAGATCATTAGGCCTCCGTCCTCCTTTTTCTCTTCTTTGGAATGTCAATCTCTTCGAGTTGCTAATTTAGGATGATGTAGTCTGTGTTTTTGGTAGGTAGTACGAGTTAATATTTCCACCCGTGGATGTCTGTCTCGTAAATTTATGATTCCGATGATTGTCAGTACTGGTATAGCATATGTAAATAAAATTTTAAGAATTTTATTTAAATTTTTTATCTTTTATATTATTAAATATTTTTTTATATTATATATTTTAATTTTTTATTTTTTTATTTTATTATTATATATTTATTATATTTTTATATTTATTTTTTTTTTTTTATTTAATATTTTTATATATCAAAAAAAAAAAATTTTTTTATTTTATTTTTTTTTATTATTTTTAAATATATATTTTGATATTTTTTTTTATTATTTTATATATGTTTTTTCTTTTTATTCTTTTTATTATAAATATTTATTTATATATATTTGAATTTATTCTTAACCTAATATATTTTTTTGTCTTTTTTATTTATATTTATTATTATTTATTAATTTTTTAATTTATAAATTTTTATTTATTTTTAAATATTAATATTTAATTTTATTATATTTTTTTTTATATATTTACTTTTTTTTTATTATATTAATTTTTTTATTTTTTTATTTTCACTATTTTTTTATTTCTATATTACATTATATTTATTTTTTTAATTTTTGCCTTTTTTTTATTTCTTCAAAAAAAAATTATTTTTATTTATTTTTTATAATATAACGTTAATTCTTTTAATCATAAATTATTTATTCTTTATCTTTTTTTTTTTATTTTTTTATATTTTATATTATTTTTGGGGTTTTTTTTATATTTTACTTCTTTTTTAATTTTAATTTTATTTTGATATATAAAATATTTTATTATTTTTTTTTTTTATTTTTTTTTTTTTTTATTTTTATTTTTTTTTATATTTAAATTTTTTTTTTTAATATTAATTCTTAATTTTATTTTTTTTTTCTTTAATTTATTTTATAAATAGTATTTTTTATAATTTAATTTTTTTAATTTTTTTTTATATTATTATTAATTTTTTATAATTTATTTTATATTTTTTTTTTATTTTCAAATATTTTTTTTTTTTTCTATATCATTTTTTTTATTTTATTTTGTTTAAATGTTTATTATTTATATATTATTTATTGTCTTATATATTTTATTATTAATATAAGGATAATTGTAATTTTATTTATTTTATATTTTATTTTTTTATTAGCTTATGTTTGTTAACTGTAATTAATTTTATTATATTTTATATTTTTTTATTTTATTTTAATTTTTGTTATTCTTCATTATTTTTATTTTAATTTTTAATTTAGTTTTTATTTCTTTTATATTTTATTTTTTATTTTTTTATTTATTTTATTTTTTTTTTTTTAATTTTTTCTTTTATAATTGATTTTATTCTTTTTTATTTATTATTATTTTTTTTTTTACTTATTTTTATAAAAATAATATTTTTATCTTTATTATTTAATTTATTAATAAGTTTTTGTATAAATTATTTTTTTATAGTTATTTTTAATAATTTTTTTTATTATTTATACTTTGTTTTTATTATTTTATTTATTTTTTTTTTTTTTTTTTTTTTTATTTTTTTTTTTTTTTTTTATTTATTTTTTTTTTTTATTTTTTATATATTAAATATACATTTTAATTTATTTATTATGTTTTTTTTGTAATTATATTTTGATATTATTTTAAAATATTATATTTTATATTTTTTTTGTATTCTTATTTTTTATACTATTTTTTTTAATGTTATTTATTTTTTTTATATATTATACATATATTTTTTCTTCATTTATTTTTTCGTATTAAGTTTTATTTAATTTTTTTATTATATTATTAATTTAGTTTTTTTATTTTTTTATTATTTCTATACATTTCTTTTTTTTATTTATTTTTTTATTTGTAATTTTTTTTATTTTATATTTTTCTTTTTTTATATATTTTTTACTTTTTATTTTTTAATATATTTTTTATTTTTTTTTTTTTTTTAATATTTTTCTTATGATTTATTCTAATTTTCACTTTTTTTTATTATATTATAAAATTTTCATCTATCTTTAATTTATTTGTTTTTTTATTATTATATTTATTTTTTTTTTCTTTTTTTATATATTTTTTTATATAATTTATTTTTTATTTTTAATCTTTATTTTTTTTTTGTTTATTTTTATTATTATATAGTATTTATTTCATTTTTTTCTTATTTTATTTTTTTTTTTAATGTTTAACATTTCCTTTATTTTTTAAATTTATTAAATCTTTGAGGATCGAGAGAAGAGTATTTATTTACATTTATAAAATTTTTTTTTATTTTTATTTTATATTGCTGTTATCTTGTTTTTACCGTTTAGTTGCGTTCTTGGAGGATAGCTTTAGTCCGTTTCTTTTCTTGTATGTATCTATCAATTTTGCTTTCATAACTTTATGTTCAATTGCTGGCAGCTTGTGAGAATCCTAATTTTTGTATACATCGTTATCGTCGCTTATTCCTTATCCATTTCCGATCATTCTAGGCTGGAACTCTTCTGTTTGTGTACCCATTCCCTTTTCGAGATGGTCGCGTCTTGACATTTGTCTACTCCAACTCACCACACATGCGATACTTGACTAATTCTAATGTTGTATTGACGAGCTAGTTTAGAGTTTTGAGCAAACTTGATGCATACAATCTTTGGTCATCTGTGTATGTAATAATCTACTACTTACTTATTATAGTATTTATTATTATAACTAACAAATCTCACGTGGAATGTAGTCGCCAGCAGCATCCAGGCAGTAGAAACAACGAAACTCCTTTTATGCTAAAGTACCGTTATAATTCAAATCTGGGATGTTAGCAGAAAATATTGAAATAAGGTATCTTGCCACGGTAGGCTAGCCTTTATTGTCCTACAAGTTTTACAGACACATTATTATCAGATTAATAGGCCTCTAGGCTAAAGAATTATGACCGGTCTTGCAAAGACAAAAAAACAAGAAAACACAAGAAATGCAATACAAATTAAAATACAATCAAATAGTAATTGAGTAGGCCTTAGGCTAAATGATTGTTTGTCTGTGTGAACCCTTGGGGCTTTTGAAGCCAAATCCTCAAGTATGACTAGCTAGGTAGGCTATGCTTGCAAAGTTCAAAAACCTGTTCTTTGGCCTACTGGATAAAATAACAGTCGTGTACCACGGCGAGATTGTTTAATGAATATGTATACGATACGTTACGCATTGTGTGGCGTCGGTCCCTAGTAGGCCTGATGTAGCCTGGCTAGGCCTAGTATGACGGCGTAAAGTTCGCAGTTCCGAATCCCTCGGCGAATATGCAGAAGTACGATCCTGAATCTCGTATTTGGTAGGCGCACAGGTAGGGCCTAGATCGTGGATCCATCCCCATCAATGAGTAGACCCGGTAGGGCCTGGGAAAAGGCTAGGCTCGGCTACGCTGATGGAAATCCCGTCGGTCCCGCTATTGACGTACGTGTTTTCCAACGACCTATGCAGATGAAGTGTCTTTGTGATTCCTGAAGTTCCAGTCCACGCTCGGAAAGATGATGTAATGTTCCTAGACTTCTATCACGGGGCTAACCAAGAACAGTTTGCAGGAGGCCCCGTAATTGGTCATTGGGCGTTGATTTGGGCGTCTGGATTGGTGTTTCAAATGGCAACTCAACTGGACAGTTCATTAATTAATTTGCATGGGTTTCCTTTGAAGTTTGCATATTTAAGTAGTCTTTACATCTGATTGTGCAGACATTTGTTTGTGTTTGTTGTAGCGTCACAATCACAGAGTATTTGTGCGCTGTGTTTTGGGTCGCCAGTTGGCAACACCGCCGAGAAACTAGCAGTGTGTAAAGTTGCAAGGTTTCCAATTTCCCTAGGGTCGCTAGGTGCCGGCGTGTATGCCGATTCGGTAAGAAATAGTTGGCACTTCCGATTTCAGTCGCTAGTGCGCGCGCGTAGTTCGAATTATTGTATTGGAAAATATAATGGCGGTAATTTTAAATGGTCGCAATAACACTTGAATATGTAGGCACTGTTTGACTGTTATTTCATTTTTGACGTAAGCACTTAAACGTTATTTAATTACCCGTTTTTATGTTAGAAAATGTTTGCAGATACTGAATACAATACTTGTTGATAATTATAAATATAAAAGTAATTAATCTGTGAATTAATAGGGCAGTAGAGTGTGTACAGCTACAACTGCTCCCAACTCAAAAACTGGAAGATTTATAATTACAATGTTTTTTTAGGTTTTTTTTAAACACGCGTACTGAGGGTACGGTATGCGATTTAGACATAACTTATACAATGTGGTTACATAGCAAGTAGGTAATCGGTAGGAATGGTAGGATTTTGAGCTAATCTCTGTACTCTGTCCCTTCCTGTCTGTGTATGTGTACTATATCCGATACAATGTGTCAACTAATCAGTGTTGTTATTACGTATGTGTAATAATGATCGATGAGTGTAATGAAATATCGAGTAACATCCTTGGTACTCCGCTTCTAAAAGAGAATATAACCCCCTCCCTATTTCTTAAACTAGTTACTTTTATTAGATGAAAAAGCCCCCTACGTTGACTAATTTGTTCATTGAATCAAATTTTGTAAGTCCACGTGCGATAATATCAAGCTCCGTGGACTGTTTGGCCTAGACCACCATTGGCTGTGATAATCAAGACCAAGGCTTCCCTAATCCGCACCGCGTGTTCACAACGGATGTTTTGTTATTTGTTTTTTAAAAACGTGCTGTTCAGTAAATTGGTGGGTTTTAAGAACACCACTCCCACGGCTGTTCCTACCAGCCCTCCTCTCTCCAAAGCTTGACCTTAAGTGCATCCCGTATAGGGGCCTATTGAAAGGTCCAAGTAAGCCTCACAGATCGGTCGCACAAGTGCTTCTCTTTGATAAAACAGCAAGGATTAAAGAAAACTTACTCGCAATACGTTTTACGGACGTCAGAAATAATCAAAAAGGTTTATAAAAAAGTATATACGCTACATACCTCCAATTACCCTCGCCTGCAACAGTACGTCCATTGATAATTAGACATATTAGCACAAAGCGTCGTTCATATACGGTGATATGTCGCAAAAGTGTGTCAACGGTGTAAACTAAACTCCTTTGGTGAACATACTATAATAATACGATTATAGATTGATCAACAGCAGTAGAGCCTACGCCTTCGCAAAAATTATACAAAATACAAATCACTAAGAATACAACCAATTTAATCACCTAAAATACAACATGGTTTAGATCATAAACATTCAAGAAGCTCGTCCAATAAGGCACATCCACAGCTCTTTGAAATCTTTATTTCTAGCAGCAAGCGTTGTTTCAAAGGCAATTTATTTTATCGTAACTTTGGTACTGTCCGTCGTATGGTGGAAAGAATTCATTATTGACGAGAGCAAATTTTTGTAGAACACATAATTTACCTTAACTGCGTTTTCTCGAAAGTTTGTATTCGAGGTTGGAATTTTGCTACGTTCGTACGTTCCGGTAGAGATTTATAGTTAAAAATTCCGCAATCCAGAAGACGTAATTCCATTGGTCCGTTGTTTTTATTAAAATTTTTAGAATTAGTCGTGAGTCGTTTATCGAAAGTTCTTTCGTTGTCAAGTTCGGTTTCATAATACTTCATTCATACATCCATCCTTTATCATCGTCGCTTTTAAGATCGCCCGTAGGCCCACAAGTTACGTACACTTCCACAATTCAAAACACTCTCGAGTGTTGACCCGCTGATATCAAATATCCTAGATTCGCTTATTTTATCACTTTATAACATTTAAACAACCCGTAGGTTCACTAGTTTCATTGATGTCCTTTGCACCGTCGCCTTTTATTATCAAATTCTCATCAATACAGTCGGTCAATTGTTCCAATGCATCGTAACAACTTCCTCACTATATCCTCCGCTTCACTACTTACTAACTTCACTTTCAAGTTCACATTCATTCATCCTCATTGCTGTCATTTTTATCTGTCGCGTTCAAGTTAACTTCGAGTTTGTCTAACTTACAAAGTGTCCGAGGTTGCAATACGCTGGCTATCGCAGCAGGTTTCGAGAGTCGCATATTAAATTCCAAGGTTCGTTATTGTTGGTCCGAGTATATCCCAGATTTTATTACCGCAGTTTTTGTATAATAGCCTTCTGCCCAAGATACGAAGTTTCGCAAATTATTTGCATTCTGAAGAGTTTTTCGTTGTTGGTTTTAATTTTATTTACCGGGAATTTATCCTCCGATTTAAATGATGATGCGTCGCGGTCAAGTTTTCTAATTCCCTTACTTCGTTCATCAAGTATACTACCATAGTTTTAATAATATTATTATTATCAGTGGCAGGTAGCCCACCTCGCTGTCATCTGAATGACTGTAGTGCTCTGATGTCCCTATCTCCGCTCCCCACTTCCACAACATGTTTTTGATAACGTTATCATTTATTTCAATAAACCGAAGAATTCACTAAATTCAGGTTATTTCTGATATCTGTTTATATTCCAATTTAATTCCTCAAGCGACTGTAAAATTTGTTTACTCATGCTAAAAAGGCATTCACTCTCCAATTTGAACATGTTTAGTTCTTTATTATATTATATGGTTGACGCCGTTAAAGTTAAGGTTATGTTCGGAACGATGGTCCCGCGTCTGTTGCTACACCGGTCCCAACTCGTTTCCCGAGCGATGACTCTGATTGTCATAATCCCTAGCTTGCTCTTACGGCGTTCTTGCTGTTCACGATTGTAATGTAGGCTGTAGGTTAGTGTTATGTTACCGGTGAATTACGCACGATTCGTCACGAAGATTCTGATTGTCGTTGCTCACGTTTACGTCGATTTTGTACCGCGCCTGTCGGTTACCATCCCTTTCAGGTCTAGTTTATCAGGCTAAGAAATAGAGGCTATATCCTCGGTACACTGTTGTTGCAAAGCCATTAGAATACGTACTTTCGTAGTGCAATGCTTAATCATTAGTTTCATCAAAGTTTGTATTGGATAGGTTTCCGTATAATACCTTCACCCGTTTCAAGACGTTTAACGTAATCTGTCCATGCTTTTTATTCTGACTTCCCATTGACCATTGTAAACCCTGTCGAATTAGGCTGCGTCGTTGCTGGTTACTGTTTCCAGAAATTGCATAAAATGCTTTGCGAACTCATCTATGATTCAAATCTTTGGTCTTGGTACAATACCGAAGGCTTGTTCCGCAGCTCTGAATCATTATCCCTGTCTAGTTGATCGGAATTTTGAAGGATTGAATCGTTGTTCATAAGTTTTAAAGAACTCATAGGATGGATCCTTTATTGATGCCCGCTAACTTTTTAATACCTTCAACGGTAGGCGTAATCGCTTACATGAGCGCTTAGTTTTGAAATCGTTCGTTCACGACTACTGAATTTCCAGCAAATGAACGAATTATCTTTTACTTGTTCAATATTATCGGTCTAATCACTTAGGCTTTCGTTCAAATTAGAAGTCCCCTGCGCGACACTGTCAACCTGTTTGTTTAATAGACCACATTGATTTGTTCCCATGTCAGACATTTTTATCATTAATGTTTGAAGCTGCTTCATTAAATCCGGCACCATGTACCCGTAAGGCCTACTTTGTTCAATTCATGCCGCTATACTCTCGTTTGATCACTCGGTTTGATTACTTTTTTATAAACTCAACCTCGCTCCCTAGTTTACTAATCCGCAGGTCATTTTGTTTGTTTGTATTGTCCGATATTGACTTTATTTCATTGATATCGCGGCGAATGATCTCTACCGTTTTGGCTTTACAAGTTTTAATTTCTGCAATATCCTGTCTTAAAGTGTCAATCTCGAGTTTTAAGTCCTGCCCTAGACGTCTCAATATCCTGTTTTATTTCATTTACCGAATGAATTAGTTGTGTCAACATGTTGGTAATATTTACTCACTGTGTTACTCTCTGCAAAGATTGCTCAGGAATAGGTTGTAGGCCTACTGATTGCAGCTGTGGCGGCCTGATCGAATGGCCGGGTGATAGGCCTAATGCCAGTTGGGTGCTCATTGCAGGTACCGGCTTGTGTAATTTTGCGGATCGATATGCTCCCACATTGCTTATCAATAGTAAAACAGCTTGTTAGTATTCCAACATTTTCAGCTAGTCTCAATATCCTCTTGTAGGTTTGAGTGGTCCGCTCCATGGTGAATGAATTAGGCAAACTGTTATTATTCAACTAATCTCAAGGATGTGAACAGTAGGCAGGCCCCACGTTTGGGCGCCAATTGTAATAATCTACTTACTTATTTATTATTTTATTTTATACTAACAAACTCACGTGAGATTGTAGCGCCAGCAGCAGTCTCATAGAAAACCGAACTCTTTATGCTAAGTACATTATAATTCAAGATAATCATGGATGTGAGCAAGGAAATATTGAAGACCAGTGTTCTTGCCAGAGTACAGCAATATTTTCAGATTAATAGGCTCTAGTCCTAAGAATTTATTACCGTCTTGCAAAGACAAATTAACAAGAAAACACAGGAATGCAATACAATTAAATACAATCAATGTAAATTGAGTAGCCTTAGGCCTGAACATGATTTGTTGGTCTGTGTGACCTTTGGCTTTTGGCCCAATACGCCAGTAGGCTAGGCTAGGCTAGGCCTATGCGTGAAAAAGTTCAAAACTGTTCTTTGGCTACTGGTAAATAACGTCCTGTAACCACCGCCGAGAATTGTTAGTGAATATGTATCGATACGTTAACGATTGCGGCGTCGGTCTAAGGTCAGGCTGATGTCAGGCCTAGGCTGAGGCCTAGCTAGGACCGGCTACAGTGCGCAGTTCCGATCCATCGGCGGATATATGCAGATAGAGCAGTATGATCTCGTATTTTGGTAGGCCACATTAGGGCTAGATCTGGAGGTCCATCCCCACAGTGAGTCCCAGTAGTCCTGGAAGTATGCTAGGCTCGGTCTACTCCTATGGAATCGGTCGGTCCCTCAAAGATTGACGCCGTGTTCCAATCAGACCATGTCAATTAGATGTCCTTTTGTGAACTCCTGAAGTTCCAGTCCCGCTCGGAAAGACGATGTATGTTCCATAGACTTCTAGAACGTTGCTACAGAAGTTTGCAAGGGCCACAATGTATATTGGTCAGTTGGGTCTATTGATTTTGGCGTCTGATTGGTGGATTTCAAATGGCACTCACGGACGATTTTCATTAAATAATTTGCGGGGTTTTTTTCCTTTGAAGTTGCAAAATTTTAAAGTATTTTTCTCAGTTGTGCAAGACTTGTTGTGTTTGTTGTAGCGTCAAATCACAAGTATTTGATGCGCTTGTTGGGGTCGACGTTTTGGCAACACCCAAAAACTAGCAGTGGTAAATTTGCGGGGTTTAAATTTCCCCTAGGGTCCTAGGGGGGGCGTGTATTGCCGAGTCGGTAAAAAATGTTGGCACTTCGATTTCAGTCGCTAGTGTCGCGCGCGTATCAAATTTATTGTATTAAAAATATTAAGCGGTAATTTTAAGGGTCGCAAAAACACTTTGAATATTAGCACTGTTGACTGTTATTTAATTTATGACGTACCTTAAAATTATTTAATTACCGTTTTTATGTTAAAATGTTCAGATAAAAATCAATAAATTTTTGATAAAATAAATATAAAGTAAATTAAACAGTAAATTTAAAAGGGCAGTAGATGTTACAGCTACAGTAAATAGGTGGGAAAATTTTGTTCATACCATATTATTTTCCCCTTTTTTTTAAAACCGTATGTTGATTCGTTAAGCATATGCGACAGGGGGTTTATACAGACAAACCCTAATGCACTTAAGAGTCACCTTGGAAAATGCCACTTTAATTTGTAGGGATCGAGTATCTGCTGGTTTTCATTTTTAGTTTTAGTGTTGTTCTCCATTCCCTTTACTGTCTTAAAAAAAGTTTAAAATTTAGGGGTGGTTTTTATATATTTGTAAATCTGAATAAGCCAGGTGTGTGGTGTTGAGTCAAAGTTTTCTTGTATAAAGTAGTTTAGAAAAATTTTCCTTTTTTTTTTGGTGCCTGATCATTACAGTAGAGTCAATAATAAGTTTTTTTTACATCCCGTGATTTTCTTCAGCATCCTTTTTGTTCCTCGGCCATATTTGTATTCTTCGCAAGATTATAACTTTTTTTGTTATGCATGAAGTCAATTTTTTAATATATTTGGAGACATGTAATTGGCCGATTTTTACTGGGTTTTTCTGTCTTTTCCTTTGGGATAATTATTATTTTTTTATTATTATTATTTTATTATTTTTATTATTTTTTATTAGTTCACAAGTATGCTTTCGCGACCCGATATAATTAAAGAGAAATTAAAACTTTGAGGGGTGTTTCTCGCTGTGGTGGTGAATAATTACATTTTCTTGATTTCCCGACGTACGTCCTCACTGTGGAAGACTTTTTAAAGGGATTGCGGTTTTTGTTGTTTGCCTCTGTTGAAAAACGTTCACTTCTTCTTGGAACTGCCAGGATGGCGGTGGAGGCTTAGTTTTTGTTGGTTGTTGGGGTGGGTGGTTGAGGGGTTTGGGGGTGGTGGTAGTGGGTAGGTTGGTTTGTGGATAAAGATGCTTTTTGATGCTTTTGTTGATTGGGTATTTTCTTTTTTTGATCGATTTTCTCTGCTGAACAAAGACAAAGACCAACCTACACCATCCCACCCCCTCCACAACCACCAACCCCACCACAAAACAACAACAACAACTAGAGCCTTTTCCCCGCCACCCTGGAAATTCAAGAAAAGTGAATTTTGCAACAAGGCAAACAAACGAAAGGCCAGCAACCCCTTAAAAAATGTCTTCCACGTGAGGACGTACGTCGGGAAATCAAGAAAATGTAAGTTATTCACCCCCACGACGCGACGAAACATCCCTCAATGTTATAATTTCTTTTAATTTTTAATTTTTTTTTATTGGGAGTATTTCATACAAACTCGGTAAAAACCCGGACAAACATTTTGAAAGGATTTACTCAAGTACTTCCAGTTATCAAATTTTAACAACCATTTTTACTTTGTCTTAACCTAACTAAAATAAGTCATTTATAAAAAGTTTGTAGATGATGTTTTTTTTCTGCGGTAGGGTTCGTGGCCGTTTTCGTCGCCATCCTAGCATTTGCTCTTGGGACTAGGGAAAACCACAAAAACCAGTCAGGTGGAAGTGTCTCGAATTCGAAGTATCATTTTTATTTTTAAAAATTTTACGAATATTCTAAAACTTTTTGAGTTTTAAAGCCTTTTTGAGTCCGATGTAAACTAGGGTGAAGACTAGTTGTTTAATGCTTTCTTTTAGCCTTTTGGTATGAAGCCTTTTACCCGATATCATGTAGGGTTTGTATTTCCCTTTTTCTTTTTTCCCCAATCTTCTTGATCCAATTGCAAGTTCCATACTTGTCAATTTTTTCTTCCATGTAGTCTGGGACGTTAGGGCACTTTGGGACAGCAAGTCAATAAGGGTATTTTTTGTTTCTTCTGTAAATTATAATTATACCCGGCCTTTTGTGATGTATAGTTTGGTCTTTTAAACTGTGCGGTCGAAATAAATTTTGAAATCTTTGCTTCTAGTATTTCTCCGGTTTGATTTAGTGGGTGGGGGGTGTATCAATGGGGTTTGTACTTGATTGCTATTTTTTGGTGAATAAGTTAGCTACTTGGTTAGTCTGTAGAGGTAATCCGTTTGCATAGTGATTTGCACCCGGATATGAGTTTTTCATTGTTTCCCCCCTTACATACTTTTTTCTACATTGAGGGTTTTACTTGCATCTTGAAATTTTTTTTTTTAAAATTTTTTTCGTTGCAATCACTTGTCTTGAATAGCCATCAAAAAACCCTTCTTTTTCCCCAAATTTTCCCCCGTTGTTTAACCACCATTTGATGTTTTAATATCACGGGGACCTTTATGAGTTCATCATAAGCCCTTTTGTGTGGGGTTTTTTTTCTGAGGACGTAACTCTTTGAAGCGTCAGTTTGAGTTCCCTTTAGATTGACATTTTGGGGTTGCAAATTTGAGTGGAGTTAATGTTTTGTCAGCTAGCCCAACCCTATGATTTTGATTGGTTGTTTTTGTAAAAAAATATTTTTTAAAAGTCTGTTGTTTAAAATTAAGTTGTTAGACAATTAGGCCTGTCCCCCTTTGTTCCTTGGAAGTGTAAACTCTCTTTTGCTGATTTAGGAGAGCATTCGGTTTTTAGTAAGTGTAGTACAGTTAATATTCCAGCGCTGGAGCTGTCTGTGTCCATTTAATGTTTCCCAAAGGGAAATTGTCATTACTGGTATCGCATATGTTTTTATTGCTGTGATCTTGCTTTTACCTTTGTTGCGTCTGGGGATAGATTTTAGTCGCTTTTGTATGTATCTACAATTTTTCTTTTTTACTTTATTTTCAATTCTGGCATTGTGAAAATCCAAAATATTTGTATTTTTGTTATCACCCATACTCCAATCTTTTTCCTCATCTAGCGGGAAAACTTTTCTGCCTGCGAAACCTTTCCCCTTTTCGATATGTAGGTCTTACACGTCTACTCCAAACTCCAGCAGATATTTGACTAAATTTCAAATGAAGTTTTGATTAAACTGTTTAGTTAAACAAAATTTGATGATATAACTTTAGATCATCATGAAGAAAGGTGAAAAATTTGTGTGAAAACCCATATTTTTTTCCCTTAATTTTTAAATCCGTATTTTTGATTCGTTAAGCATAGCAAAGGGGGTTTTAATGCAGACAAAACCATAATGCGCTAAATGAGTCACCTTGGAAAATGCCACGTTTAAATTTTGGATTGGTCTGTAGTTATCTGCTGGTTTTTCATATTTAGTTTAAGGGGTTGTTTCCATGTTTTCTTTACTTCTTCAAAAAGTTTAAAATTACTGGGTTGTTTTTATATTTTGTAAAACTGAATAAGCCAGTGTGTGGTGTTGAGTCAAAAGCTTTCTTGTGTCAATGTATTTTTTGGAATATTCCTTTTCTTATTGTGTCCCTGGTTCATTACAGTAAGTCGATAATGAGTTTTCTTTACATCCCTGCGAGTTTTTTACAGACCTTTTTGTTCCTGGGCCCATGATATTGATTCTCCCCCCCAATGTTATATACTTTTTTTGTTAGATAAAGTCAATATTTAATATAGTTGGTAGACGTAATTGGCGATTTTTACTTGGGTCTTGTGCAATCTTTCGGTTTGAGAAAGGTTACTCCTTCATAAAGAATTGGGTTTTCTTAACCCCATTTTAAAACTCGTTGAGACATTTTCAAATTTTGATTGGAGAGTTTTGAATTTTTTATCCCAAAAAATTTTTGAATTTATCATTACCTGGTGTTTTTCCCACTAGTGTACACTGATTGTCGACTTTAAATTTCATCAACAGTTTACCTTTTTATTATTATTATTATTATTTTTATTATTATTATTTTATTTTATTATTTTATTATTTTATTTTTGTTTTATTTTTATTATTAAACGAATCTTTTTGGGGTGGTAAAGATATTATTAATTAAAAATAGTGATTTTGTATATTTATTTTGTATTTTTTTTGAAAAGGGGTTGTAGTATTTTTTTTTTGAAATTTGATTACCTATGAAGCACCGTAATTCATTTAATAGTTTGAATTTTTTTTTTTATTTTATTTCATTGTTTTAAAGCCGACGTACAAATGAGGTAATAGCTTTAATAATTATGTAACCCCATGATGAGCCTTTGGCTTAGTGGGAGAAATTTTTGTGAATATTGTTCTTTTATTTTTTGCTTAAATAAATTTAAAAAAAAAAAAAAAAAAAATATTATTATAATTATTATTTTTTGGATGTATTTCATCAAATCGGTTAAAAACCGGAGCTAACATGTTGTACGGATTTTACGTCAAGTACTTCATGTGAACCCTATTACATACATTATATTTTGTTTAACTTAAAAAATAATCTATAATTATTATTATTATATATTATTATTATTATTTTTTGGGATTTTTTCATACAAACTGGGTTTAAAAACCGGAGCTAAATGTTGTACGGACTTACGTAAGTACTTCCATGTGTACCTATTAATACTTATTACTTTTGTCTTAACTCTAACTAAAAAAAGTCTTTATAAATTCTAATATGTTTGTAGATGATGTTTTCTTTCGCTGTGTACGGTCGGGGCCCGATTTCTCGTCGCCATCCTAGCTTTTTGCTTTTCGGATATGGGCCCCCCCAAAAAACCATGTCAGGATGGAAGCTGTCTCGAAATCTCGAAGTATCATTCCCTTTGTTTGAAATTTTGAACTTTTAAACGTGTTGAGTATTTCTGCCCTTTTTAGTCTCGATGTATCTTGGGTTGAAGATCTAGTTTTATGCTTTTTGTAGCTTTTTTCGGGGATGAGCCGTTGGCTGATATAAGAAGGGGTTGTATTTACCTTTTTTTGTTTTCCCCTCTTCTTTACTCAATTGCAAGTTCACTATCTTTTCAATTTTTTTTTTCCACGTGGTGACGTTATGGGGACATTGGGGTAGCAACGCATAAGGGTATTTCTTTTTTCTTCTTTCAATTATATTTAAACCGGGGTTTTTTGATGTATCGTTTTGGTCTGTTATAACTGTGGGTTTGTTTAATATAATTTTTAATCTTTTCTACTAGTACTTTTTCTGGTTTTTATTGTGTAAAGGGGGTGGTGTCAATGAGGGTTTTACTTTATTTCTATTTTTTTATGAATAAGTTAGCTACTTGGTTTTGTTGTAGAGGTAATCTGTTTGACATAGTGACTTTCACCCGGAATGATTTTTCGATTGTTTCACCCCTTTCACTACATTTTCTCATGATCGTTTTCTGCGCATCTGTATTATTATTTTTTTTAAAATTTTTCGTCCCAAACACTCTGTCTTGAATAGCCACATAAACCTTCTGTTTCTCCCAAAAATTCCCCGTTTTTTTAACCCCCTATTTTTATGCTTAATACTACGTGACCTTTGTGTAGTTCATCATAATGTTCTTGTGTAGGGGCTTTTTTTGAGAGACGTAACTTTTTGAAGCGTCAGTTAGAGTTTTTCCCTTTTAGATTTAATTTTCGTTTGCAGATTGATGGAGTTAATGATTTGTCAGCTACACTACAGCCCCAGAAGTTGGATTAGTTGCTCTTTGTAAAAAAATATTTTCTTAAAATTATTATTTTTTTATAATATAGTTGTTTTAGATCAATTAGGCCCCGTCCTCCTTTTTTTTCTTTAAGGGCAATCTCTCTTTGCGATTTTGGATGATGTATTCTGTGTTTGGGAAAAGGAACGGGTTATATTTTCCAACGGTGGATGTCTGTCGCGTCCATTAATGATTCCGAATGAATAGTCAGTACTGGTAAAACAAGATTTATGGGATCTTGTTTTTTCCCTTTTGTTGCGTCTTTAGGGTAGACTTTAGTCGTTTTTTGTAATCTATCAATTTTTCTTTCATAACTTTATGTTTAATTTGGGAGCTTGTGCGAATCCTAAATATTTTTTATAATCGTTATCGCCATTATTCCAAAACCCATTCCATCATCTAGCTGAACTCTTCTTTTTGTTAACCTTACCCTTTTGATATGTAGGGCTTTCATTTTTTACTTCCAAAAATCCATGCAGATATCTTTGACTAAATTTTAATGTTTATTTACTAGACTGTTTTGTTTAGCAAAATTGATGTAAACTTTTGGTCTCCCTTAAATAGGTGGGAAATTGTGGACAACACTTTTTGTCCTTAATTTTAAATCCGTATGCGATTCGTTAAGCATAGTACGTGGGTTTTAAAGACAGACAAAACCTAATGCACTTTTGAGTCACCTTGGGAAAAAGCCCACGTTTAATTTTTATTGGTCTTGTTTTCTGCGGTTTTTATATTTAGTTTTTGTGTTTTCCCAGGCTCCTTACTGTCTTCAAAAAAGTTTACAATTATTGGGTTGATTTTTAATTTTTTAAAATCTGAATAAGCCAGTGTGTGGTGTTTTGTCAAAGGCTTTCTTGTAGTCAAGTAGTTTTCGTGAATATTCCTTTCTTATTTTGTGCCTGTTTATACAGTAGAGTCAATAATAAGTTGTTTTTACATCCCTTGAGTTTTACAGCATCCTTTTGTTCCTCGGCCCTGATATTGTGTTTTTTGCAATGATTATATACTTTATTTGTTATGCATGAAGTCAATATTTTTTATATGTTGGTAGAAGTAATTGCCGTATTTACTTGGGGTTTTTTCGTGTCATTTTCCTTGGGGTTTGAGAAAAATTACTCCTTCAGAAGAATTCGGGGATTCTTTAACTCCCCTTTTTAAACTCGTTGAACATTTTCTAATTTTATTGTGAGTAGTATTGAATTTTTTTATACCAAAAAATTTTTAATATTTTCATTACCTGGTGCTTTCCAGCTATTTTTAGCATGATTGTCGACTTTAATTCATCAATAGTTATACCTTCGAATTCTCCCCATAATACGCTCACTAGTATTTTATTTGAATCCCTTGTGATCCTGGTTGTGTGCTACCCGGGTTACCCATATTCCCGTCCAAAAATCTTCATCTCTGTCTTGTTGGTGTTCCCTTTTTATTTTTTCTTCGGTATAGAAGTTTTTGGTAAAAACTGTTTTTCCCTTTTTTTTAACATTCGGGTTTTTTTCTTTTTAAACAAAAATTTTTTAATCTTTTTTAAACTCTTAGCTAGAGCATTCTTTTTGTTTAAGTGTATCCAAATATTCGTGAATGAATTCGTTAAGGTTTTCATGTTTGCAGAAACCCTTTAATCTTTCCCAAAAATATTTTGGGAGTATCTTACAATTTTGATCTTACCCCCCGGTATTGTTCCCGTCGCCGATATCTCTCCCAAATCAACGTTCTCCCAATAGTCGCTTTTCCCATTTTGGACTTTTCTTCTCCCGTTTTGTTTTGAAATGTGCAGATTTTACCTTTAAGCCCAAATATCTAACCATGCTAGCGGAAAAATAAATGCCGCATGAACGTCTGCAAATGATAGTTTGTCTTGTGGTAAATTTATAAAAATATGGGTTCATTTTGTACCCTGCTTCATTTTCCTTTGAATGCTTGGGGTTTTGGTATTTGGTCTTCTGTTGTTGTATGGCGCAAAACCCGACATGGCGTTGTAAATGCTAAAGCTAGGTGTTCTTTAGATTTATCATGTCAGGTGTATTTTCTATTCGTTAGCATATCTACCCCTTGTGTTTGATCGTCTAGTTTTTCTGGGTATCTTGACTTCTTTGGTTGGTTGGGATTTTAGTGGTTTTTGGAGTTTGGTGGCCGGGCGTTCTGGAGGGCGGATGTTCTGGGAGGCCGGAGTTTTGGGAAAACGGATGTTCTGGTTGGTCTGGACGTTTTTGAAGGTCTGGACGTTCTGTTGGGCTGGGGAAATTCTGGGGTGTCTTTGGTAGATTTGAAAGTTCTTGCAGGGAGGATACGGATTCTGGTAGTTCAGTAGCCTGGTATGAAGTGGTCTTCTTCTTTGCTGTCCTCTGCTGATGTATTGCCGTTTCATCTTGATGTGCTTGTAGTTCGTTCTTTACTTCGCGTTTTATTCTATTTAAATTTTTTACTGGTAACATTTTATTTTTTACTAAATCTTCTTTGGTCAGCATTTTCTGTTTTACTTCTTCTAAAAAAGGATATTTTACGAACAAAATCCCCAGGAGTCTTGCGATAAACCCATTAAAACTCTCTATAACTTCCTATAAAAGCTACGATCACACAAATGTTCATATCTTCTGTCCCCCTTTGGCGCGTTCATTTTTCCCGCTTTGGGGGTCTGAATGATTCCATTTCAGAAAATCCCTCGTCGTTTGTCCCATTTTTCCGGTTTTAGATAAATTTTTCTACTATCTTCAAAGTCACCCATTATTTGTTATTTTTTATAAAGTCAATGCACTTTAAAAAGAATTAAAAAAACTTTTTTCCAAAGATTCATCAATTTTAGGGCGGGATGAGGTTTCGCTTCTCAACCCCTTGCCTTTTTTTTTTGATAAATCTTTTCTATTTGACGAAATTTGAAAAACTTCAATCTTCTCGATTCTGCAAAATAATTTAAAGGTGCTTACGTAAAATGCCCAAAATTTAAATATTTTAGATTATTACCCTTTCTGAAGTTACAAAAAATGCCCTAAATAAAAAGCCCACCCTACGTCAAAATAAACAAAATTCAAAGTTTCAATGTTTTTAAGCCTGGTCTAGACAAAAGATATAAAAATACAAAAAATGGTAAAATATAAAAATAATACTTCCCTAAGTACTTTTAGTACGTACTAGTAGATCAAAAATGTGTCAAAATTGAGATGGAATCTTGTATTTCAGCGGCAATATAAATTTTTTAAACCAGCAACTTATTCGAACTTGACTAGCTTTTAACCCCAACAAGTTGGGTGTTATTATTATTATTATTATTATTATTATTATTATTATAATTAAAAATATCCCCTTATAAGAAAATTGGTTTATGTATCACAACTTATGATTTTTATAGATATTTTAATGTTTTTCCTGTAATGTACTGTTCCTTACAAATTATTAGTTAAAAATTTTATTATGATAATTCGTTTAAAACTAGGTTTGTATAATGCAAAAATTTCGCCAGGGGGGCAGAGTATTTGAAAATCCAACTTTCAACAAAAGTATGGGAAAAAAAAGCTTTGCAATACGTGTACCCTTTTTCTTTTTAAAAAAATTCCCAAAAATTTACGAAGTATAGATCAAAAAAGTAGGGTAACCGGGAAAGAATGAGTTTTAAAAGTGTTTTTTTTATAGAAAAGACATTGCATGTAATGGGGCGTAGTATTTTAAGTTCATTTTCAGTGTATTTTTATTTGTTTAAGTTTTCTGTATGTTTTTTTGGGTTTGAGGTATTTTTTTTTTTTCCCTTTACTTATATCAATATTAAAAGTTGGTCTGGGTTTTTTTTATTTAAATTTTCAATGTTTTTTATCCCCAGCTAAGCCCCTTGTGTGGCTTGTGGGACCCTTTCCATACTGAACTAATCTGTATTTAAATATGATATGTGTATTATTATTATTATTTTTTTTATTTTTATTTTATTATTATTATTATTTATTATTATTATTATTTTTATTTTATTTCAATTTAAAGGGTTTCGCGGCCCGGGAAAAATTTTAAAACAATTTTTTGGTCGGGACATTTCGCCGCGTCGAATCTGCTTTAATTGCTTTTTACGTTTCAGCCCAACTGGTGGCATCCTCAGAAAACAAGATATAATTCAAAAACTTTCAAAAAAAAAACCCAGACAAGGCGTTTCATAGAAAAACAAAATCTCAAAACAAACAGTTACCCTGACCAGGCCCGCCCTTTTATAAACATGCGTTACTTTTTAGAAAAAAAATATACCCTTTGAAGTTTCTGGGACGTATACAATATTCGTCGGACTCCACTTTCTTGGGGCGATCCAGTTCGGGACAGGGGGGGACGAGAAGGTCTGTATTGAAACCCGGGAAATAAGATGTCGGGGATAATGCAACTATTTTTTATACGGCCCCCGTTGGATTGTCTTGAATCCTTTTCAAATAGGCGCCCACGACCCGCCAGCTTAAACCCAAAATCACCATTTAAAAATTTTTTGTTTTTAGCAATTTCAATGGACTCTCTAACCAAACTTGGGAAATAAAAAGGTCTTTGCAAACTATGTGGGATTCAAACAGAATTTTATGTCTTTTGGATTGTTTTAAATTTTCACAAGCTGTTAGCCAAGCCCGACTGTTCTTCTCGACAGCCTACAATGAGCTTTAGTTTTTTTAAATCTTTTCCCCACTGTCCCGCAGTTTGGGCCTATAAAACCCCAAACCCAAACCCTTTCAAGGAATTTGGTAAACACCATCCTTGCAGGGAATGATATTTTGATGCTTCATCAATTGGCTACCTTTTTCATGGGTATAAACGTTTTTATCTCTTTTTTTGCTAAAAAGCGACCGATTCTGCCGCGTGTCTTCACGTAAGGGAGGAAGGCTCTCGTGATGTTCCGGTAGCCTCATCTTTTAACTATCGCTCTGTTATCTGTCTTGTGGCCCTTTTTAAAGCCCTGTTGATGGTTTCATTCGTAGCATGTTTAATAATGCTTCTCGAGTAAAACCCTTTTTTCCTTTTCCAAATTTTCTTCGTCGACAGTCTATAAGCTCGGGTTTCCAGCGTGTAATAACAGAGTTTCTGTGGCGGGTGGTGATGGGGATGTCTCATGCAGGTACAAGTGGTAGAGTGGGCTTGCGATAAACGGCGTGGCCAGGTTGTTTTTCCCCTGTGACTAGAATATCCAGAAAAGCTAGTTGGCCATCGTCTCTAATTCCAAGTGAACTGAAAGCTTGGATGGATCTATGAGCAATTAAAAAAGATGACGCGGCGAAATGTCCCGACCAAAAAATGTGTTTTTAAATATTATTATTATTATTATTGTGAATATGGACTTTAACAGCGGCCCAAAAAATAACTCGTAATATTTTATGTTGTTATGCGGATTCTGTTTTTTAAGGCGTCCCCGTCGGCGGGTCAAAGGGTTTGGGTTTTTTTAAAATTTTTTTCTCGGGGTTTTTTTTTTTGCCTTTTAATAACTTTAAATTTTAAAAACCCAAAACAAA
>JAMZAV010008335.1:0-28174 GCA_024449915.1 Sweltsa coloradensis
ACTTTAAAATATTTTATGATTTTTTTTCCAATGATGAATCTAATTATTATCGAGAACGTATTATAACAAATGATAGTTGTTAAATACGAATAATTGTTTTACCGAACGCATTAATAGTCAGTTAAAAATTATGGTTTACAAATTAATCGGTAATCCAGTTGCCTAAATACATAGTTGACCATGTATAACAACTTTGAACGTAATGAGCCAGTATGACAATATAAATTTGTAAACGTGCAAAATAAGTCTGAGAAAGCTCCGTACAGGTCGATTGAATCATGCAAATGAATCTGTGTTGACAAATATGCAGAAGTCGAAGCGTGGGAGGCCTGATGTAAAACATTTTCACCTGCAGACACAGGTTCCCATGCAACAGGTTTTTGCTGGTAGTATCCGTAATTAGAGGAGGATTTCGCGTTGTTGTTCTACTCCAGTATTTACCGATCACAAGTATACGATAGGTAATTCGTGCCCGAGCAGAGAAAGAGGCTGTGAAACTAGCAACGATTTCCAAGAAGGTGGACGCCATTTTGATTTCATTGCAAACATGCTGAAGTTGTTGAGAAACGACATTTTGTTATCGTTTTCAATCAAAATAACGGGAATGGATTTTTGCCGTTGTTTGTTTAATTACTGTCATAGATACAACGAGCGCCGATGAAAAATTACGTGAATGCAAGATTCTAACGCTTAGTAAAAGCGAAAGTGCATTCACAATGTTTCACAAAATTTGTTATTGTTGTGGTTAACAAGGACGCTGGGTCATACAGTGTATAAACATAAAGCCCCTCAATAGTAATGTGGAGGCGTAGTATTGTTTAGAGACAACAAGCTATAGGCAACTAATCGAATTGGAAGCAGAAAATCTAGACTTCGCTTGCGAAATGTAACTAATAAATTAATATAAAATACAATTTGATGTCATTATTGATGATTTGAGCTTAAAAAAAACAAATAATAAATATAGAAATAAATTTATTGACAATAAATAACTAAATAAATAAATAAATAAATAAATAAATAAATAAATAAATAAATAAATAAATAAATAAATAAATAAATAAATAAATAAATAAATAAATAAAATAAATCCGTATTTAGAGTCTCCCCACTCAGTCACATCACTGAACAACTTCGCGCACAGTCGGTTTTCCTCTTTGTGATAATTTGGAAGTGATGGTTTGTCGAATAAGATCTCCCCAAAAATGTAGCGCTTTCATGGATTCAGTTGATTAGAACAAATACTACGGTTCAGAGTTCAGACGTCAATTAGGTTCAACTATAGAGTCACTTCTCGATGCTAGGCCTAAACATGATCGGTTAATTTGATGATCATTCGCTAAATGAATTTGAACGCAAAAATTGTAAGGTTGATTAAAAAAGATCTCCATCTTCTCCAGAAGTTGCCATGTGACTAACGTGAGCTTCCTTTTGCCCTCAGTGAACGTGAGGCCGGAGTGATGAGGGCCAACAGTTGGCTCTACCACTACTACACCGTCCAGAGCAAGCTTCAGTACGGCCTAGCGTACGAGGCGCACACAGCCACGAGGATGGCCGCCGCCGCCGCGTACTACCACCCCCACCAGCCTCCCCCGCCGCCTCCCCACCCCCACGTGATGTCCCCCTACCCCCAGCACCACGAGCCCACCCACCACCACACGTACCTGCAGCACCAGATGTCGCCCGCTCCTACCGGCCACATCCACAACCACCCGGGGACACTGAACGGCTCCTCGTCTGCCCAGCACCACCAGATGCACCAGGAGGCGGCGAGTCCACACTACCCGCCACCCACCCCCACCCTAGACACGGCCTTCCGGTTCCGCCGCCACGAGCCCGAGCCCGTGGACTACTCCCTGCACTCGCACCAAGAGACCGTGAGGCACATCGTGGACGACCGGTACACGGAGTCGCACCACCTCCCGGCGGACGACGTGAGGAACTCGTCACACCACAAGCGGAAGGTGAAGGCCCCGACGCTGGACTCGCCGCGGTCGTCGCCGTCCACGGAGGTGATCGTGGACCTGGACCGAGGGGGTGGGCACATGGGCGGCGGTGGGACGCTCCTCATAGCCACGACCCCGCTCCACCATCCCCTCGGCCGCCCCCGGTTGCTCGTCAAGGCGGCCGCAGCGATGATCGACCCCGCTGAGTTCATGGACCAGTGGAACCCGAGTCCTCCCTGGTCCGACACGACCGTCCAGAAGGTGCCCGACATCATCCAGCAGGACCTGAGCCCATACATGACGACGACGCCGCCGACGCCGACGGGCACCCCCGGGAGTATGAGCGGCGGGAGTCTGTCGCATCAGCCGCCTCACACCGCCTTCACCTTCGACTGGATGCCCGAGCAGTACGTCCCGAACCTGCACGGGACGAGGGCGATCACGTCTATGGACGAGGAGCAGTACCACCTCCTCGCGACGGCGGCGTCGTGGTCCTCCGAGCACCGGTTGTTCCCCCTTCAGCCGCCGCCGTCCTCCAGGATCGGCCAGCTGACGCCGCTTCTACGCGTCGACATAGCCGACTCGGAGCAGTCGCAAGCTAAAGGTAAAAACATCCCTTCTTTATTTATTTCTTTCGAGGTGTGGCTCTTGCATTTCAATTTAAATTTATACCAATCTAGGTCTAATTTTGTTGAACCATTGTTACAAAACCCCCAAAATGCGTCAGGGATTGTTTTTGTTGAAACTAGTGTCTTAATTATTCATATTTTCCTTATTCATGTCTAGTATAAACTACACTTTAAATAGGATGTTACTAAACTCCTCAAGCTTGACATGTTTGCAACCGACCGGGCGCCATGATTGCTCATCCTCACGCAGATATCTCTCTAGATTCTATGTCCATGTTGGGCGGAGCTGGTCTCACTCTCACAAAAAAATACACTCAACATTTCATAAGACTACTGAACAAGACTGATATCTTGTTTAAAACAGTTGATAATATGTTTTATATAGTATAAAATTATTATTTCAAAATAGTTTATGTCCTTTGTAAACTGCTCGATATATACACGTTGATTGGTAAATCCTGAAGTTGATGTTCAAATATTTATAACGGTAAATGGACGCCCACCAGATAAAAAATGAAATAGTGTAACACAAGTGTATGTAATTACTTTTCCCGACACAACCTTCACCGCCAATTAGATTGTAGCCACTTCATTTCAAGCTGATTGCAATTTATTGTAACTTGTTGTACATTTGAAATAGGGTCTCACGTTTAGAAATAAATCTGAAGTCAGATCGAAATAATATATGCATCGACTACTGAACATATGGCATTGATTTGCAAATAAATACATAGTCGTCAAACACTATCGGTATACATTTGAACATTTGCAGCTTGAACTAAAATGTTCAATGCATAGTTACGTAACAAAATATGTAAATTAATTATTATTGAACTCTTGTTTAATAGTTTCGTTAAATTTAATGGGTAAATGGTTGTATTCTACAACAATGATGTACGCTGTATTTAAATAACAATATTTAAAACATTGCATTTTATTAATGCAAACTCTTTCTAACGTTAATCGTTCGTCTGGCTGATCAATATCTGTGTTAAAACAACGGTAATAATTTGCATCAAGATTAACGACGCCTCGGCCTCAGGCAGCGATCTAGATCTGCAACTCATATCCAACACTTTTATCCTCGAAGCAAGAACTAACTGCATTCGGGGGCCACATTCTACTTTAGTTTATTTTATTTTGACAAGGTTAACAATTTAGAGTATATATTTTACAATGAAAAACAACCCCCCACTGGTATTTGAACCGTTCTCTATTAGAAGCATCGCTACTGGGTTTGAGTCTAAGTCGAGGCGTATCTTATAATATTTCCTGGCTCGCACAATACTGTCTTGGTAATATATTTTGAGAATCAAAGTCCATAAATCACCTCGTTAAAAAATTGTTTATTGATAAACCAACAAATATCATTGTCCCTTATTCGGAAATATCGATTGATTTTGTTTCTCGTTACGGAGTTTAATTCCATTGATATTCAGAAAACAACACATAGTGACAAATATTTCCAATAAGTTAAATGCAAAACACAGCGTTGTAGTTCCAATAACATTCGACAGTGAACCATGCTGGAATGACGAGTATGCCACAAAGTGTCTTGCTTTCAGTTTGATTTGTCGTAATGCAGTTTTGAACCACGTATAGGTCGTATAATCGTTCATTTAGCTATTGGAGTGTTGGAATTAAAGTTTACTCAATAATCCAGTGTAGTCATATTATTTTATTACCTTGCTACATACCTTAATATGGTATAAGGCATTTTATTATCCCTGAAAATGCATTGAAAATTAATAAATCTCATAAGTGCGTTACAATAAGATATTAACTTTAGAATGTATTAGCATTTATTTCCTTGTCTGTACCGTACACCGTATTGCTAACTGCTAAGTACGTACAAACTTTGCCTCTCAGTGAAAGGTTGATATTTCTATTTAGTGCATGTTTTAGCTCCCACCACTTCAAGTAATGTATAATCCTACTCTGTGTTGCTGGCGTTGCCGAGACGGTGTTCGATGTACCGTTAACGTCGCAATGCTCGCAACAATATATGTATGTCTCGATTTTTATTTTATTTTTCTCAAAGCTAGCTTTCGAATTTCTCATACCACACTTGACTGCTTTCAAATTCATTTTTGTTTCAGAAAACAGAAAATACATTTATTTATCACTGATAAACACGTGGAAATAATTTTCTATACATTTTTAAAACCAGTTAACAGACTATTATCGCGCACAAGAAAGACTGTGTTACATGGGGAAGGTATATTATTTTCGCAAGCCATGGCTCACTCATTCCAGGGAATTCCCCCTAAATGTAATAATTTGTAGGAGGGTGAAATGTAAAGGTGTGACGGCTATATCACTCATGATAATTCTGTCAGTGTTGTGTGTGAGTAATGCATACCGTCCGACTTGTATCAAGGCGCTGGGCATTAAATATAAAATACATACATAATTACATTGGTATTTAGAGTCGACTCATGAACACTTTTCACGTTATACACGAAATAGTGTAAAAACAGGGTACGCACGGCACTACTAACGTTGGATATCAATTTGTGTACAAATAAATAACTCGCCGTCCACTGCCTACATCTAATTTAATTGCAACTCTAATCTCAGTTTCCGTTTTGTTTCAGAAGCTCGTGAAACCGGAAGCGGATGTTGATAATTATAAAATGATGCCAGAAGATGATTCTGACATATCAAGAGTATGACATATTGTCAACATTACCAACTGTGATGTGGCCGATGCCATCTTTCTTATCCACGGCTGGATCGTGCAATAATACGTATTCCTTTAAGATTAATATTAACTGTTTTTATGTACTGCGTGATTAGATAGTTATGTCTACATTAAGTTTTTTGATACCAACACCATAATTATTAAGGTGTTATAGGCCGAGTAAGCCCGCCTACGACTTCATTCGTGCACTTCCGCCTTCTCATTTAGATTTGAGTACACATAGATATAAAGGAAGGTATAATCTGTGGGTTTAAGAAGATGATTTTTAAATGTAATTTATTTGTTTGATTGAGACTTAATCTCTATTGAGTTTTTCAACATCTGGTGACCACATTGTTATCATCAATTCGGTGGCACACATCACCGCATGTGCATGAGCAAATGTATGAATGTTTTTGGAGAGTCTTATGGGTTAACATATACTACTTTCAATGCTCCCTGATCAGCATGTAGAATGCAAATGGGAAGTGATAAACTACAGGAGATTAATGTGTTGAAATGCATAGGAGTAAGTGCAGCCATAAGTTGCATTCTAGTGCCTTGCGCTTCCGAGAACTTTCATATCATACTGGACGTGCCAAATACGTAATGAACTAGTAGAATAAACGACAGTAATCAATAAAATAAAGTAAGGCGCTTGTGGGAAAATAAATGTTACCAACTGGGAAATTAATCAGAGATAAATGAGGAGTTATTAGACTTATGCATTGAACATTCGCTCGTGGGTTGTTAACTGTGGAGCGATTTAGGAGTGCTCGAATATCCTGTCTTAATTTCAGTTGGCTAATATGCCAGACGTATTAGCTAGATAAGAAGTTTTTTTATTAATTAAGATTTTTAAATCTTAATACTTTTAGCCATCATGTTACTGAACAATTTTATTTATACTAGGGAACGCTCAGTTGGACGCGTTGATAAGCGAGCACGTGCTATAGCTACACCCACATTGCACATTTTTTTAAATTTTAAAATTTGCGACGTTCGCTGTCCACAGGGCCATGTTTCCAATATTCTTTATTATTGCCAAGGTACCGTATTTGGGTAAACCCGTGTGTAAACCTTTACTTTGTGGATAAAATCCACCGCCATCTAGAGGATCTTGACTCCTTGGGAAAACTATTTAAACACTTTGTTGACAAATAATAGACTGCTTCCTCGAAAGTATTTTGATTACTTCTAGGTGGCAGTGCATTAGAAACTTCGCGCGTCTTTTCGTTGCCATGGCAACGTTACTTTTGTTATAATGTAATTTCCATCTACACTACTTATCGGATCAAAATAAAATTAACATATTCGTGACCGGACGGACATTCTAAATGATTTGGCCATCTCAGATTTTGTCGCCGTTTAGATTGAAAAAAAAAACTTTCGATTAACTTTAATGTAACTTTTTAACTTTTTGAACGATTTTGCCACAAAACTAATGGCATTCAATCGAGAACGAAGCTTGCGGATGGTCAAAATTTCAACTCGATCCGAGCCTCCGTTCGAACGTTATGGCGAGACATACAAACAAAAAAACAAACAAACAAAAAAAAACAAAACAAAACAAAACAAAACAAAACCAGTGACTATTTTTTCCGGCAGAGTCAAATGGAAACGCTCGCTTCGCTCGCTTAATTAATTATAATTAATTATTAATATTTATAAAAAACACGAAACGTTTCAAAAATTATTTTTATGAAAACAACTTCATTTAATCAATACAATCGGTTCGTATAATTACTGTAGGGCCTACATTTCTTCAACATCTTCCCGAAACATAATTTTATGAATGAGAAAAGAAAAATATGTAGTGGAAAATGAAAATACATATTTTGACAAAAGTAGCGCACACTTTTTTTTATACTTTCAAATAATTGTACAACCTTTGGGTTTCGAGTACAACCATTCACACTAAACTATCTAGCACTTACAGGATTTTCTAAATGTTCGTTGTACTAAAACAATTAAAATCATTATAATAAATTATAAACAACTGATTTTTCAAGAGAGATCAGCTGCCCACTTTAGCTAAGTGCAATCCAATACTACCTGAACTTCAAGCGACGTTTTGTCTTTCCCGAACTTGAGAGAGGGTATTTTTATGTATCCAAGATTTAACGCAAATGGCTTTCTCATTCATTGAAATGTATAAATTGTTGGAAAACTGTCCCTAGCTAAGAATTAGGTATGAATCGTTGCACGCGGTGTGTCTCGCGGAAGACGAGATGCGCGGGCGACGTGTTCTCGGCAGATTCATTGTCTCGCGGAAGACGAGATGCGCGGGCGACGTGTTCTCGGCAGATTCATTGTCTCGCGGAAGACGAGATGCGCGGGCGACGTGCTCTCGGCAGATTCATTGTCTCGCGGAAGACGAAATACCCGGGCGACGTGTTCTCGGCAGAATCACGTCCTCATAACGGTAGACAGTAGCCCACTACACATGTTGATGCTTACAGATTTGACGTTATAAAGAAATTAACCTTTCAACTTTCAGCAGGAGGATAATCTAGCGAACATGCACCAAGTGGCGGGTGATGGTTCACATCGGGTAAAGTGAACTACGACATTGTTAAGGAGGGGATTATGGTAATACTACGTTGATTCTTGAGGAATAATTTTGTTATAGACACCATTTATTTTTCAACATTCTGTCATAAATGTCCAGGCGTACAAACAGTGTTAACAATCCGTATAAATTCAACACATGAAGCATTTGCCCCCAAAAATAAATACTAAATTTATTTCACGTTCTTAAATCCTGCATTTGTGACAAAACAATTAAAATGTACAAAATTGATGATGATGATGATTATTATTATTATTATTGTAACTATTTCTCCTACATAGTATTTATACCCTTATCGTGTTACAGATCTATTGATTTTATGAAATTTATTTACAATGTAACTAATAAAAGACAACCACATCAACCAGTGGCGTAGCTACGCCTTTACGGGCCCGAGTGCAAACTGGACACGACGGGCCCAACTTATTTTTTGTTAATATGCACATCGCTTAAAACAGTACACAATTGATAATTGTTTAGAATATTGATAATGCCATTGACGTCCATTGCTCTCTGGCCTCGTGGTTTTCAATTGACAATATTGACAAGCAAGAAAGTTATTATTTTACTACAATTCAGAAATTAAAAAAGTCCGCCCCAACCGGGAATCGAACCACGGATCTCCCGCATTCCAGACAGGCGTCTAAACCACTAGACCATCAGGACGGGTACATTTTGAGATCTGAATTGTAGTTGCATTAAATACATCTGAATGGATAATATGCATTTATTTAATATGAATTTAAGCCAGAAAATCTCTTCTTTAATCCATTCAGATGTATAATGCAACTACAATTCAGTGATCAAAATGTACCCGTCCTGATGGTCTAGTGGTTAAGACGCCTGTCTGGAATGCGGGAGACCCGTGGTTCGATTCCCGGTTGAGGCGGACTTTTGAAATTTCTGAATTGTAGTAAAATAATAACAATTACACCTACGGTAGTGTTTCCCGACTAACCAGATCGAAAAATAAGCCAGAAAGTCTTTCTTCAGTCATTGTATTCTGCAAATACGTTTTAATTAGTTTGAGTTTCGAAAACGATCGTTCCGCACTTGCCACGGTGACTGGTTAGGTAATTTTAGGAATGTCATTAAAGCTGTGCATATACATCAGGAAAACTTGAAGAATGAGCAGCTTTGTGTACCATTAACAGCATGGCAAGTTCCATTACCGAAGTTGTTTTAAGTATCTCTGTTTTTAAACATGATCGAAAAGCAAGTAAATGCCCGGGAAACTTCGATGAAATGTCGGTAGTGTATTTGGAATCGAGTGTCGTACCAGCTGAATTATAGTTCATCGTCGTTCATGGAATTGAGTGATTGTGGAAGAATAGCAAGGATTTTCAGGGGTGGAACATTTAAAAAATTTAGCAAGGAAATTGTTCACGACGTCGTTCATGCCAGAAAATCTCTTCTTTAATTGGCTTGTCACCACATCGAGACTTGCGTAGAAACAATTAACTTTGAAGCTCATTTCAGCATTGGCAATCGCTGGTCTACACAAAGCTCATCAAAATGCCGATTTAATTTTTTAATGCGTTTTTCTTCATATCGAGCTGGTATTCCTTATTTATCACACATATTGGTAGCTAGCTACCCCTCTACATTCTTCAAAACTGTTCCTTAGAGATGACAAGTGTGTCACATGCATTTTTTTAGAAGTGTTGAAGCCATGCTTAGATCTTGATTGGAAGATAGCAACAGTTTCGAAACCGCTTTGACTGTTTCAAGAATTTTTTAATGAACAACCAACAACAACTCAAATTCAAAAGTTTCAAGATGTTTTTTTAATGACAATGCTTCTTTGCGTCTTTGCCAATGAGTAGGAAATAATTTTAAAATGGTAGCCTCAATAAATTTGCATCAATAGTAAATTGTCACTATCAGGTTAAAAGAATACAAAGATTGATGGGACATACATGGAGTTGGAGAAAGGGCCCGGGCCCCTCCGAGGCCCGGGCCCGAGTGCAACTGCACCCTCTGCCCCCCGATAGCTACGCCACTGACATCAACTGTGACGATTTTGTTGTATCAATGCCATAAATTAATAACCGTAAGGGGTATTATGTGCGTCAAACATTTTAGCTATTGCTGCAACTGTTATAATGATGTGCCGTGAGTTGTAAATCAAATAGAAAAATCAGTCATCTCTTCTTGTCTAAAACAGGTCACATGAATGAATCTTTTAGGAAACATCGATATTGCGATGTAATATAAATTATGTAAATCGAAGGAATGCACCAGAATCCAAGCCAGCTTTGTTTTGGTCGTCAACACCTTGAAAGGTTTACTTATGTATAGGGTTCGAAGTTGTTATAAATTGTGTGTTATCTAATACTCTTGAAACAACTATAAATAACATATCTCCTTGGTCAATATGCAACTGCTGAATCGTGCCCTTAAAAAGTGTACATGCCCGTACATACATATAGACACAACTCATCACCATTGTGAGTAGAATGCAACGTATGCAACACTGTATAGGGCGATCAGCCACAGTCCACTCATCAGCATAGAAATTGTTCCTCCTAACCGTCGAGTGTAGTCCCGGCCGTTCAGTTGTAAGAAGCTGGGATCTGTTACGTGCTCCAACAGTTGGGTGTCTGACTGTCGAACACGTGCAAGGATTAGACAATCGCATCATGTCCGTCCGTCCGTCCGTCTGTCTGTCTATCTGTTCTCTACCAGACGCAGTTCGAGTGTCACGAACAACAAGCGATTGTTTTGACCAATCATTGACCTTTTGAGTCACTCGTCATCTTGAGGTGAGCTCCAAAAGCCAGACATATCAGAATAATTGGCATTGGTGGGAATAGATGCACACGTGTAGAGAAGTGTAGGCCCTAATCCTGACTCTGACTTAATCAACAAAACCGTATAATGTGTATAGATTAGCCAAATTTAATATTTCAAAATAAATAAAATGTACCTGTGCGTTAATATTGCTAATTTTCATTTTGTTTGAATCACTGTGTCTACATTTCTGCGTCTGCAACAAAGTCCAAATATTACGTGCGGACGCAGCGTCTGACCTTATAGCTGAAGCAACTGAATCACTCGGTGAGAAGTCTCGGTTTTGGACGTTGCTGCATTTAGACGGCATCTTTGGCCATTTTGAGTTATACTTCTTTGGTGGTATATAAACGTTAAGAATACCCTGTCTGAATTAGGAGGTACTATGCAATTTAATTAATTAGGACGTCAATTATTAATACGATTCTAGTGATGAAATACGAATTGCTCACATCTTGGTGACAAACTCAAAAGGAGAACGTGCAATTACCAAAACAACTCTTTTGATTATTAATTTATATTGTATGTCCAACATAATAATATAATATAGAATCACTCGGCAGATACCAATTACATTTTGATGGACTCTGATGCAAAACTATCTGCGACAATCTACAGATCCTTACGTATTTCTCCTCCAAGAGCCTTGCTTGTGAACGGATCCGGAATCCTTGGTCTCCTTTATAAGGTCCGGCGATATGACCTCCCCAGACTCGAACCCCGGACCCCCGTAGAGTCTCCCTGTCTGCCCACCGGCGTAGAGCCCATCTCCTACAGCTTCTGTGCTCAAGACATCGTATTGTTTCCAGGAACAGGCCATCGTTTTGTAGCGTGGAAGGCTTTTGTTTCGATCTGTGATTTATTGGCGTGTGTTTGTGCTCTTCGCATAGACCGGACTGCGGGCTGCTGGCTGCAGTTTAGCGCAGGGGTATCACCAAGGACATCGGACATGTTGACTTCGCTATCTACTTTCAGACATAATTTACTTCAATGCTGGCCTGGTAAATGAATTGCTCCGGGCTTTAATTAAGTAGAACTACCTATTTTCCACACTTGACTATACAAGGGCGTAGATTTTGTTTTCTTCTTAATATAATTGCGAATAGCACTGCTCTTTACAAGGCATGGTCGTACTTGTACACGGTTCTGATTTAGCACTTGTTTCGGCACGTAGATAATTACGTTACTGATGTCTAAAAAAGAGACATACAAATCTTTGGGTTTGGTGCATCAGGATAAAACTTTCTGAAAACTATATATAAGATTGAACATTAAACACTCTTTCAGTTTCAGCAGACTTATGTTTTACACAAACTATAGCTGCAACCAAAACCATCAACGTTGTATTATATTATCATGGACTTTTATCTGAGGGTCTAGCTCCATGGTATTATAATAACAATTTCAGCGTCTTATTAGGCCTATTCTTTTCCTCCCGTGATACATTTTGTTGTTATTAAAGGATTACACTTTGCAACAGAATCGCAGGTGTGTCCAAATATTCATTACGTGCATTTAGCATTGCGTTCTTGCAAGTCTGTGGTTACTCGAAACACATTGTATCATGAGGGGTGTTTACAAACTATCTCATCGTTAGACACCCCTGGTGCTGTATGTGCGAGCCATGGTGCGAGCTCCGAGTCACGTAAGAGCGAAGCTGCACTCTGTAGTCGCAACCTGAACGCAACCTGAACCTCACCACTCGCTAGGAAATATGGATATGACACGTTTATTGAAATCAGATGGTAACATTCGCACCACAAACTAGACGCTTTGATCTTTCGTGGGTGGTCTCCTTTGTGAATAACTTCCATACAACGATGTATCTATATCGCATTGCCAACAGTAGAATAATATGATACAATATCATGGAGCAGTTTTTTCTCTTTCTCATACCGGTAATACCATGGATCAAACTTGCATTGAATGCTTCGCATCATTCAATTCCATAAAACTTTAACCTTTTTATTTTCTAACAACTTTGAACTTTTTAGAGGAATAAATTAAAACATACATTTAAATGAGAAGAGAAAAGCGAAGCTAAAATTGTAAAAGACGAAAATTTCCAACCCGCATTCCGTAAAGGTTTACTATTTTCTTAAATGTTTAAAATAAGAAACGTTTGTATTGAAACTTCTGGCTGCTGTATTTTGGGTCAAGTCTATTCCGATGATTATATTTTTTATTTGTGTTTATTTAATTTATTAATTTTTAAGAAAAGTTTAACAGATTACCTTACAACTATTGCTGTGTGACAGATTAATTATTAATATTTTTTGATGTAAATGCAATACGCATATCATAGACAAAAGTATATTGACTGTTATTTTATCAAATCTATTTTGAATTCTATTCTAGTATCACATACATTTTTACTGTTAAATGAGAATTATACGTAAAGGGCAATTAAAATGCCTTAAGTTAAGATTTCGAAAGGAAATTGATGTTTTATCATACTACATTTTTTTTAATGTCTACTTTGCCTTTATGTAAAAAGTAAACGTAAGAGCTACGAATATGCATTTTAAATGTCATATGAATATACAATAGTATTATTTTCCTAATGCATCTGTATAACATGTGATACCATCAGTGAAATTGGAACGTAGAACAATTTTAAAATGCCATTCCATTCACCTTCGTACAGTTTTGATACTGTATCGTCTTAATATTATGATGTAAGCAGTGATTTGAAAAACTTCTGACGAAAAGAGGTAAACAAATTTGTATTAATTATGTATTGACTATGTACATATTATTATTTAATACTACAAACCGCCATTGTGAATCTGTTCACTTGTATTATGTAAATATATTTTTCAAGTTTTTATAATAATTATAATATTGTTTAATGTTATTACTGTAACCTACAAATCTTATTGTAAAGTTGATTTATATTATTTATTGTACAAAGAAGACTTGTAAGTCGTATATAGACTTCATCATCCCTCCGTGCTATTTTAGAAGTATTGTTGAAATGAGAGGACATTTTACCGAGATTGTTAAACTATGTTGGACATTGGTTAAGGGTCATTTTGTATGTAAAGGCACAAATGAAATGATAATAAAAAGATAAAAAAAATACAATTTTTTGTAATTTTGTGTATCTCCTTCATCTCCTTAATCTTCTTAAAATAATGGTAGCCTGAACATTTAAAAATGTGCGAGAGGCTTGGAACGACCAATGCTACTATAGTATAATAATTATGTGATATGTGTCAGGATTTGAGTTCTTCAGCAAAATCAAAAGGAGTCCGTTTAGTTTTAGCAACAACACAAAAGCCCTGGTCCAAACGGGAGTCCAAGAAGACTTGGAATGAATGTGATTGCCGTAAACGGCAAAAAGTGTTGGTGCGGGGCAGCGACGTCATGTCCATGCCGAGTTTGTAGTGGCGCGGTCATATCACACGAAACTTGGCCAAGTAAACTCAGATTACTTACATAAATCTCTTTATAACGATCTTCCAGACTCCATTAAAAACATTTCAAGCTATGACCGTTTCAAACAAAAATTAAAACAAATATTAATTTTAAAAGCCTACTAATATCTTAATGATACCTTACAGATACGCTCTCAAAAATTTGTTCTTTTTCAACGAGTGAGCGCAGCGTACGACCATTCAACTCAAACGGCGCTCATTCTGTGAGTCTGTCTGTCTGTCTGTCTGTCTGTACATCGAAAATCAGCCGAATCAGCCGAACAGATTGCGCTGAAATTGTAAACAGACATCTGGTTCGAGTTTACTGAGAACTGCTAACAAAATTCAGCTAAATCCATTGCGATTAAAACCCACGAGAAATAATAAATTGGAAAATAGGCTGCCATTAATGTGTAGGAATTATTTTAACGACAATGGTTTGGTCTTTGAAAAAATATTATTTGTTTGTTTTTTGCCTGGCGGTAAAATACCGTGCCCAAGATGGATCGAATTTTGCACGTTAAAGGTACTCCCAAATTCCGCTCGGAGATTGAGTAAACCTTGCAATATTTACACGTATTTCGTACTGGCTATGTTTTCCATAGTATTGTCACAGATGATTTACGTTGTATGCATTTCAAAACATGTTTAATAATTTTTAAAATTCAATCCAGAAAATACAAAATGTTTCCCGACCAGGGGATTGAACCCACGTCTCCCACATTTCGGCTATAAGGACGCCTTAGCCAACTAGACTAGGGTACCAAAGTCGTTGTTAGACGAGTGAGCGAGTCATGTGTTGAGTACCCGTGAACATTTGCATTTAAGTTTGATAATTATATTGTTATAAATAAGTTAATAGGGTTTTTAAGTTTAGTTGGTATAAAGGCGCGTCAACTGTAAGGCCATAATGCGCCACTCTAGCCGATGATAGGCTATAGGGAGGCCTAAGGTAGGGGAAAAATCGTAATATTGAAATTTTCGTAAGAAATAATTATTCGATTGCGCACAAATTTTACACGAATATATTAATTCATAAAATTAAGGTTCTGTGAAAAAATCATTACAATAGGATAAAGCATGTAGGTGTTATAAATCAAAGAATTGTTTTAAAAAAGAAAAAAAACGTAAAAATTTTGATTTTCATGAGAAATAGTTTTTCGATTGCGCTCAAATTTAAGAATACCTAAATTCATAAAATTAAGGTTCTGTGAAAAAATCATTACATTCAGATAAAGCATGTAGGTGTTATAAGTTGAAGATTTTTTTTTAAATCGAAAAAAATCGTAAAATTGCGATTTTCATGAGAAATAATTTTTTGATTGCGCTCAAAAACGTGGCAGTTCTTAGTTCAGAGATTTCGAAGGTCTCCAGAAAATTTTATCGCAATTGAAGTATCAGTTTAGCCGGAATCGTGTTAACAGACACACAAAAATACAAACAGAAAAAAAAGAAAAGAACATTCCGGATTTTTTTCTCCAGTGTAGTAAAATGGAATCTTCACTTCCCTCGCTACGCTCATCCAATTATTGATTGCCTTGATGAACCTTGTGAATGAATGTGAATGAACCTAATCACTTTTCTTTAATGATTTTTTTTTTACAATTTATTACATACTAGGAAAAACGCTAAAGTACCGCCGCGGGGATGGATGAGCTGTTGAAAGTTTTTAGTTTGCGTGGGATATCTTTACTTTTGCAAGTGCTTTGTTTTGCTGCCTACGCATTGTAGGTGATTGTTGTCAAGTTCCTATTGTTACCTGTCAATTGGCATTATTTACCGTAAAAAACTTATATTGAAAGCTTTATTTCTATGGATTCTGGCTAAATTTTTCGATTTTTTCTTTCAAAAGGTACTACATCACCATAACCTTAATGTCCATGTATAATATGAACGTTGTAGCCCCACCCGTTTGGTCAGAATTGGCCCAAATGTCACGAAAATATCGCCCAAAAATTAAAAAAAACTTATATTTAAAAGCTTTATTTCTATAGATTCTGGCCAACTTTTTCTTTTCAACTTTTTCTTTCAGAAAGCAATACATCACTATTACCTTAATGTCCATGTGAAATATGAACGTTGTAGCCCTACCCGTTTGGTCAGAATTGGCCCAAATGTCACGAAAATATCGCACTAAAAATCGAAAAAAATCGTAAAAGTACGATATTCATGAGAAATATTTCTTCGATTGTACCCAAAAACAATACACCTCTAAGTTTAGAGATTTCGAAGGTCCCCTTCAATTTTCATCAAGATCGGATATGCCGTTTGCCTAGTAGAGAGTTAACAAACAGACAGAAAAAAAAACAAAAAAAAACAAAAAAAAAAAAAAAAAACACCCGAGCTAAATTTTTTGGGGGGTCGGTGAAGTTAAAGTCTTCGCTTCGCTCATCCAATAAGTGTTTCTAAATAACGACATTATCTTATCTTACAATTAGTAAACTTTAGTTTGTATAAGATAATACGACACATATACACTATAAATTGTGTTATTGTAAATTAAAAGGTACAAACGTCCAAATAAAATTTGAAAATTTGAAAGTAAATGCTATACGAGTACCAACTACTTTAGATTGGTACGGTATTTGATAATGAAGTCGTAAACGTGGTTGCTGCTGTAGATAAAAATTGGAAGTTGAGATAATGAGTAGTTTTTACTTGGTAGTGACGGAGTCTATACCATATGTGGATTTACAGCTTACGTCCTTTGGATAAAAGGGGTTTTAACCTTTTAACGTTTAACTCAACAAATATAATTGGATGAGCGAAGCGAAGACTTCAATTTCACTGACCCCCAAAAAATTTAGCTCGGGTGTTTTTTTTTTTTTTTTTTTTGTTTGTTTGTTTTTTTGTCTGTTTGTTAACTCTCTACCAGGCAAACGGTATATCCGATCTTGATGAAAATTTGAGGGGACCTTCGAAATCTTTGAACTTAGAGGTGTATTGTTTTTGGGTACAATCGAAGAAATATTTTCTCATGAATAGCGTACTTTTACGATTTTTTTCGATTTTTAGTGCGATATTTTCGTGACATTTGGGCCGATTCTGACCAAACGGGTGGGGCTACAATGTTCATATTTTACATGGACATTAAGGTTATGGTGATGTAGTACCTTTTAAAAGAAAATGTTGAAAAAGTTAGCCAGAATCTATAGAAATAAAGCTTTTAATATAAGTTTTTTTGATTTTTATGCGATATTTTCGTGCCATTTGGGCCAATTCTGACCAAACGGGTGGGGCTTCAACGTACATATTATACATGGACATTAAGGTTATGGTGATGAAGTACCTTTTGAAAGAAAAAGTGACAAAGTTAGCCAGAATCCATAGAAATAAAGCTTTTAATATAAGTTTTTAACGGTAAATAAAACAAATTGACAAGAAACAATAGAAACTTGACAACAATCACCTACAATGCGTGGGCAGCAAAACAAAGCAACAAAGCACTTGCAAAAGTAAAGATATCCCACGCAGACTAAATACTTAAAAAAAAGCTCATCCATCAACGCGGCGGAACTTTAGCGTTTTCCTAGTATAAATATTTCATTCAGGCTATAACTAGTTATGAATTTATTAAGTAACAGAAAAAACACCCTCTGACACGAAAAATATTGATAAGCTTGATAATTTTCGAGCAAGGTTCCATCGGCAAAAATCTCCCCGTAGAAATAACATTGTGATTGTGACGATCTTTATGCCCTGTGACCTTGTTTTTTCAATTGGTGAAATATTTTGATTACCATGAAGTGTAATTTTGGAACGCATATTTTTGCCTGTTTCAGTGCATTTTTGCATAGTTTCAAGACATAGTTTTCAAATGCCCATTTTAGATTGATATGATGCTCTAGTATCTATGTGAAACAAAAGGTTAGCAGGTTAAAGCCGATTTGAAAAATTCGCCAAAACTCCAATTTTCGCAATTTCAGGATCAAACAGCTTAAAAAATTTGTGTTAAGTCACAGAGACAAGGTATAATTTTATAAACGGTCAATTTAGTGTAGAATTATGCTCTAGATTATGTGGTAAATGTTTTTGGGGGGTTAAGTCATACGAGATTGCATCTAACTGCCTTATTACACTGTTTTTTTTTGCAAATAATATCAAAACCATCATAATTATAATTAATTGTTTCACCTTTCGTGAGAGATTGTTTTGTCAAATCAAGTTGTTCTGTAAATATGCAAGCGAATTTCAATAAACTTACTATTATGCGAAAATAAATTACAATTCCCAAACTCCAAACTCCATAAACATAAAACAAAGAGTAAAACAATAATAGCGGTCCAGTTAGTTGGAAAGAAAAACAAATCTTGTCTTAATTTGTCTTTAAAGTTGAGTGAACCAGAACGTGATATGATCGCTGGCATTTCCTTTACTTGAGAATCCACTCAGGCTGGTTTCTTGTACACGGGCCAGCACTCGGCAGACTAACCCACTAATGGACCATACCCGTTGTCTCCACTCGCTCGATGAAGATGACGTCATCACTTGACAAATAAAACAATCAATAATCTTTATCCTTTTAGTTTACCCTTCAGCCAGGAAGATAAAACAGAAAATAACCGCAAATATTAATGGTGATGTTTAGGTCAACGCCTGCGAAGAGAACGACCAATTACGTGTGACGAAATGAAGTCTTCTTAGGCACGAGGAACGTACATCGAAGATTGAGCTCAAAGTTACGCGGGTTTTTACAACAAATCGCCGTGGTTCGAGGAAAGTATTGGTCATCGGAGCGTAATATATCGATTTTCATAAAGTTAAGCTACACCATCTGCGGTCTCGGAGATTCAAACGATACACGAGACGGGACCCGCGCGGACATGGCCGATGACAGAGCTTCAGAAGAAGCTTTTTCTCATGAGCGGATTGCTGATTTACTTCGGGTTTCGAAATGTAGTTTTTTACGAGAGGAGATTATACAAATCGTATTTTTATAAGTAAGTATCGCACACTAAGAAGGATTAGAGTTGATGACGGGCTTCGGACCACTTTGAGGTCTACGTGTAATGAGATGCGTGGGCTTATACGGAGGATTTAGCAGACACTCTTGCAAAATATACTAATATATTTATTAGGGATTTCAAGGAGGCTGAGTCTACATTGCCCCTTATACTACCAATAATTTCCGTTATCCTGCAAATTAAACGTGATTACTTCGAATGTGTTTTAAAAATGTCCTGAACTACTATCTTTTCAAACTTGCAAAGTTAATATGTAGTTATGCCGGGAAGTAACACTGCCCTTAAAAGACAATTATCTGCAAATTAACCTGTATAATATAGTGCATGATATTTCGAATTCTGATTTTAAAATCCCTGAACTCTATCTTTTCACTTGCAAAAGAATATGTAGTTATGACGGGAAGTAACACTTGCCACCATAAAAGACAAAGGTTAGGAGAGACAGAAAACCAACAGCAAGCTAATAATCACCACCAATTATCACAATATCACCACACAAATAAACACCGTCGCAAAAATCCCTATTCGCCTAATTATATCACGTAATATTTTTAAGCTTTTTAATTCGTAATGATTGCAAAATATTTCGCCTACGCCAAATAAGGGGAGGGCCCTTACTACCCGCCTTCCAGGTGTTTTACCCGAGGAGGGTAAGAGTTTTGCAAGACTGATTCATCTCTTAGCCCACCCTCCCACGATTGTCAATTCTAGTACGCGTTACTACTAAAATAAGAATCAAGCTACACAGTCATACTGGTCCAAAAATAACATCACAAGTAAAATACTATCGCGAAATGAAAACTTTGGTGGAGTGCCGAGAGGCTTACAGAAAAATATAACTTAAAAAATTATAGACCCGACCCCTGGGCAACAACAAAAAAAACCTTAACTTTCTTTTTGAAGGGCGATGTCAGAAAAAAAACGTTTCATGTCAATCGGAGGTCGGGATGGTGATTATATCGTGAGCACTGTGCTCACACATACGGACGTTGGATGGACGGACATGTTATAAGTGATGTTATATAGAGGAAGGCTTTTGGCTCGCTTGCATTTAATTTGTCAGGAAAAGGATACCAAAATTTGCAGTTTCTAAATAGTATTTACAATATATCATCAATCAAGTAAGGGTTTTATGTACTTTTTTGTGCAACCTTTGATTAAAACAACTACAAAACATCGAAGACTCAATACGTTTCATGGCGTTTGTGTTTGTTTGTAGTGTTGACACACGAAGTTAGTTTATATCCCCCCCCACCCCCCTCACAAATACAACAATATTGTAAAAAATGGCACCCAAGCTCTCCTTCAAAAGTCTCGCTGTGAACGCTGTGAGATATATAGAAGTTGAGCCAAGCTATTTCATTCTTCTCACTAGTTTCGCATTGAAAAGAAGTATAAGATCATATTCGCCTGTTGACGAGCACCAAGCAGCCAACCATTTTCGTGGTAAAAAAAGGGAAATTTAAACTCATTAATCATAAAAAAATAATATACATATTTGTTGTTGTTTCATATCAAGGCGTGAAATTATTTTGGAAACGATAAGATTCAAAAGAAAGCAAGAAATTTCAATTGTAATTTTCCATCTAAATTGCTCGCGGAAGGTACGGCTTTTTGATTCACTTTCTAAATACGTAACAAGATATCAATATTTCGGGTGAAAGCAAATAACGAAATTCGTCATGATACATGAAGCAAAAGCGGTGGATACAGGCCTTTCGCTAAAACAGAGTTGTTGTCTAGAAACAAAAGCTACCATTTCTTTTTTGCTTTTTGTTTACAATCTGGCAGTTGGCGCAATTATACAATGCAATGCCTCCGGAGATGTTGTCGTGGCTCCTCGAGCCACGAGGAAACATACTAGGAGCAGTGATACAAATGCCAGTCACTTTGTGCATTTTATTAATATTGATATGGGTCAATGTCGTCTGTGATACGAAAAGTGCATGAATATTTAGGTTTTTTAATAAACATTTATAATGGTTATGAGCATGTTTAATTCAAGCTTTTGTACAAATTACCACGCCTTGTAATTACGTGTTTCGATTATTATCCAAACTTTAGTTCTCCAGTCCCTGTTATACGATTTTGGTTTTGAAAGCAAAAGGCACGCGGTTTCCCCTAAATTAAGCCCTTGATTGGACGCTTAGATTATGTGTTATTTGGCTAAGAGAATGTTTAATTCCAAGTTTGTACAAAATTACCACGCCTTAGTAATTACGTCTTTTGATTGTTATCCAAATTTTAATTTTCTCCGGTCCCTGTGCTTACCGATTTTGGTTTGAAATGTCATAAGTATCTGCGTCTCTGAGGTACATTTTTTTTCTAAGTGTGGTCCAAGTTCATTGTCTAAGATGTACGTTTTCTTTGTAGGCTCTTCCTCTCCGTTTCAGAATCCCCAGCCAGCCAGCCAGATAGCACCCATCCCACACACCCAGCAGGAAGATTTTCAACTATGGTTTGAGGCACTATTTTAACCAGAACGAGATCGGATCGGGCTGATGTTTTTTGTAGTTCATGGACCACATACCGATGTATATACCGAGTTATCAAGATTGTAAACTATCGAGCGGCCGGCGTGTGCAAGATAGGTGAAAACCCCCTACGGATAGGAGTATACAGGGTCGAGTTAGTAGTTAGCAGTCACGTGCGCTTGGACTGCCTGCGGGCGAACGACCGTTGCTGCTAGATACCTAATAACAGATGCTTCTCAAATATTAAACTTACATTTATTTCTTTTATTTTTTAATTGAACATCTGACCAGCAATCTGGAGACCCGGATTCGATAATCCGGCGAGATGGATATTTTCAATTTCTGATCGATTTCCATAGGGCCTATACGAATGTGTTATTGCGTTGATAGGTAAATAATTTTGTATTATTTATTTAAAACTCTTTGTCAGGGAAAAGGTTCGCAAAATATGACTGGTATGATAGTTTCTTATAACATCAGACAATTATTGAAGCCACGCTGCGTGAAACTAAAAAGCGCAATAACTTAGTCGGTTATGCCAAGCCGTCGTTGTCGAAGTGTCGTCTCTCATATGAGCTGAAAGGAAATTGTCACATTACAGTAGCACGTAGTCTGATGTGTCAGAGTGGGCAATCATTCGCTTAGGTGTACAGTATGAAGACGGTCTAGAAACCCTGTCTACTCTACTCTACCTGTGCACCCAGAACAGTAATGACGTCAAATATCTCAGCTGGGCGGGACCCGCCTGAAGATGTCTGGGAGCAATTCAGTTTTCAGTACGTGTACGTCAGGAACAGATAACAGTACAAATAGTATATGTCCTGCAGCAATGTATTAGGTAAATAACACAATCTGACGGAGTACGATTAGATTTGAAATTTTTGTGCATAAGCGGACTAAAATTCCTCGACCATTTTTGTCCCCCGTTTCCAAACAGAGCATGCTTCCCATGCAAGATTCTTCCATTCGGATGGCGCATGAAGTAGGTTGAGGTCTGCCAATAATGTGATGAGTTGGATTCTGATTTCCAAACCAAACACGAAAAGTGTTTCTCGGCCACTCCAATGACCTGGTGGACATTCTTGTGATATTAGAGTTTATAATTTGTACGAAAGTGTGTGTACAAAATGAAATACTTACTTTTTTTAATATCCCATCGATCACGTGGGACCTAATTTTGATTGTATAGACACGATAAACGATTAAAAAAATACACCTAATAAAAATTCTCTTTCAGTCAGTCTTTTACTTGTTTATATAACATAGTAAAAACGGGAAAAAAAACTTTTTCCTTTTTGTTTGTCGTACGATTTTAAGTAAAAACATTTTTCGGGGGCTGACGCTATGCCCATGATTTACACGTTCATGAAGCGGTAACAAATCTCGGTTAAAAATCAAAACAAATCACAAACTAAAAACAAAAAAAATTTCCCCTGAACCTCCGGTAATCCCCAATTGCATTCTGTCATTGCCCTCGCATCGCATCAAGTAAATAATATCCCCCGCCTCGGAACCCGCGCAGACAGTATTCCTAGAAGGCGGCGAGTCGGGGGTCGAAATCTCGAAAAAATTAAATTAAAACTTCCTATCGTTCTTTCTCTGTCCCAACCCAGACGACGTAACATACCGTATGCGTTCGTTCTTGCACTAGAAAGTTTCAAAGTTATGATGCATGTGAGCACCTTTAAAACCAGTAGGAAATATTCCTGAAGAGATTTTTAAATTAATTTTAATGTTTTAGAATTCAAAAGTTGATCCAAAACAATTTTTATGCATTCCGTTTTTTTGGTAAATATTAATTTTTCTTGAAATTCATCAAATTTTCATACAAACAATTTTAGAGCTTCTCTTCTGCTTGCGACAAAAAACTCATGTTTGTGAATATTTTGATCAAATAGTCAGTTACATTTTTTAAAAAAATTTTTTATGTTTTAAAAAAAGTGTATAAATTTTTTTTTCCCAAAAGGATATAGAAAATTGTAATTATCCCAATCGAACTTTATTCCCGCTCCGCTCAATTTCTGAAAAATGAAGACTGTTGTAAAAATTTAAAGAAAGCATTTTTAAACCAAGCAATCATATATTAACAACTCCCCCAAAGGCTAAAATCAAAAAAAGGGGTTTAATTGAAAGAGCGAAGCGAAACTTCAATTTCACACCCCCCAAAAAAAATTGGCTCGGGGGTTTTTTTTTTTTTTTGTTTTTTTAATGTTTGTTTTTTATATGTTTGTTGTTGTTCGCTCTCTACCGGGGAAACGCATTGCGATTTGATGAAAATTGGTGGGGTCTTTGAAAACTCTGAACGTAGACCTGTTTTGACCTGTACATCGAAAAAATATTTTCCCTGAATATCGTAACCTTTACGATTTTTTTTCGATTTTTAGTGCGATATTTTTTGTGACATTTGGGCCGTCTGACCAAAAAGGTGGGGGTTACAAGGATCATATTTTTCAAATATTTTAAGTTATGGTGATTGGGATGTATACCCTTTTAAAAGTTGAAAAAGTTAGCCGAACCATAGAATAAAGGTTTTAAATATGGTTTTTTTAAAGGTGCATAATAACAATTAAAAAGTAACAAAAGAAACTTAACAACAATCACCTACAATGCGTTCAAAAAGAACTTGCAAAGTAAAGAGATCCCACGCAAACTAAAACTTACAAAAAGCTCATCCATCAAAGCGACTAAAAAAAAGCGTTTGAGTAGCTTTCTAGTTTAATTAAGTGTGATTTTGACAAGTGTTATTATTAGTTGGATGAGCGTAGCGAAGATTCTATTTAACTACACTCAAGAAAAAATCCGGATTGTTTTTGTTTTCTTTTTTTTCTGTATTTTTATGTGTTTGTCAACACGATTCCGGCTAAACCGATACTACAACTGCAATACAATTTTCTGGAGGCCTTCAAAATCTCTGAACTTAGAACTGCCACGTTTTTTAGCTCAATCAAAAAATTATTTCTTATGAAAATCGCAATTTTACGATATTTTCGATTTTTATAAAACTTTCTTGGACTTTTAACACCTACATGCTTTATTCGATTGTAATGATTTTTTCACAGAACGTTAATTTCATGAATTTATATATTCGTGTGAAATTTAAGCGCAATCTAAAAATTTACGATTTTATTCCTTTTCAAAAATATTCTTCGACTTATAACACCTACATGAATTATTGTAATGATTTTTTTTACAGAATCTTAATTTTATGAATTAATATATCGTGTGAAATTTGAGCGCAATCGATTTTTGCATTTTTAATTTTTATAAAAATCGCACTTTTACAATTTTTTTCATTTTTTAAATTACGATTTTTTTCGTTTAGATTTTTTCACAGAACAGAAAATCTGCATAACACATGGCAGCTCAATGCACCAATAATTACGCCCATCCAACAACGCGTCTGAAAAAGCGTTTGCTAAGCTTCCTAGTGTAATAGTCATTGGATGAGCGAAGCGAAGATTCCATTTCACTACACTGGAGAAAAAAATCCGGAATGTTTTTCTTTCTTTTTTTCAATTTGTATTTTTGTGTGTTTGTTTTAACACGATTCCGTCTAAGCCGATACTCCAATTGCGGTGAATTTTTCTGGTACCTTCGAAATCTCTGAACTTAGAACTGAAACGTTTTTGAGCGCAATCAAAAAATTATTTCTCATGAAAATCGCAATTTTAACGATTTTTTTTTCGATGTTTTTTAAAATTCTTCGAATTGTAACACCTATATGTTTTTATCCGATTGTAATGAATTTTGCAAAGACCTTAATTACATGAATTAATATATTTGTGGAAATTTTGAGCGTATCAAAAATTATTTTTTTTGAAAATCGCAATTTTACGATTTTTTCAATTTTCAAAACATTTCTTTCATTCATTCATCATTTCAAAATTATAACACCTACATGCTTTATCCGATTGTAATGATTTTTTCACAGATCCTTTATTTTATGAATTAATATATTCATGTGAAATTTGTACGCAATCAAAAATTTATTTTTCAAAAAATCGCAATTTTACAATTTTTTCGATTAAAAAAAATCCTTTACTTATAACACCTACATGCTTTATCCGATTGTAATGATTTTTTCACAAAACCTTAATTTTATGAATTAACATATTCTTGTTAAATTTGATCGAAATCGCAATTTTACGATTTGTTTTCGTTTTTTTAAAATTTCTTTGACTTATAACACCGCTGAAAATCGCTGTTTTACGATTTTTTTTCGATTTTTAAAAATGTTTTTAGACTTATAACACCTACATGCTTTATCCGGTTGTAATGATTTTTTTCACAGAACCTTAAAGTTTTGAATTTTATATTTTCCTGGGAAATTTGAGCGTAATCGAAAAATTATTTCTTATGAAAATCGTAATTTTACGTTCTTTCGTTTAAAAAAAAAAAAAAAAAAAAAAACGCTCATCCAACAACGCGCCTGAAAAAGCGTTTGCGTAGCATCCTAGTTCTTAAACAAAAAAAGCGTTAAATTGCGATTTTCATGAGAAACAGTTTTTCGATTGCGCTCAAATTTCAAACCAATATATTAATTCTTAATACTATTAAGATTCTGTGAAAAAATCATTACAATCGGATAAAGTATGTACAAATCGTAAAATTGCAATTTTCATGAAAATAATTTTTCGATTGCGCTCAAATTCAACACGAATATATAAATTCATAAAATTAAGCTTCTGTAAAAATAAATCATAACAATCGGATAAAGCATGTAGGTGTTATAAGTCTAAGACATTTTTTAAAAAATCGAAAAAATTCGTAAAACAGCGATTTTCTTGAGAAATAGTTTTTCGATTGCGCTAAAAAAACGTGACAGTTCTTAGTTCAGAGATTTCGAAATGCCTCCAGAAAATTTCATCGCAATTGAAGTATCGGTTGAGCCGCAATCGTGTTAACAGACACACAAAAATACAAAAAAAAAAGAAAGAAAGAAAGAAAACAAACATTCCGGGTTTTTTATTCGGTGTAGTAAAATGGAATCTTCGCTTCGCTCATCAAACAAACAGGAAAAAAAATCCAGATTTTTTACTTCAGTGTTTTAGAATGGAATCTTCGCTACGCTCGTTACGCTCATCCAAAAAATTCATAAAAATTTTAAAGGTGCTTTTGAAAAACTCATTACAATCAGATAAAGCATGGGAGGTGTTATAAGTCGAAAGACATTTCGTATAAATCGAAAAAACTCGTAAAAATTTTGGTTTTTATGAGAAATAATTTTTTGATAGCGCTCAAATTGAACACGAATATATTAATTGGATGAGCGAAGCAAATAGTTGGGTGTTTTGTTTTTTTGTTAGTTTTTTGTCTGTTTGCTCGCTCTCTACCGGGCAAACGGCATAGCGATTTTTGATGTAAATTGGGTTTTTCACGCAAAGCTCCGCGCAGATCGCGCCACTGCACTAACCCCCAAAACCAGAGTCCCTAGATACTTTTTTCCGAGCTGCTTGTTAGGTATCTAGTGGACCCTGCCCAAAGACCGTGGCGGTGTTTGAAATAAACTATGTATAGCAGGCTCTGCATTGTCAAATCTGTATGCTTCCTAGATTGTTTGTTTACGTATTGTTTTACCATTCCTTCTTTCTTAAATCAATGGTTTTACGTAAGTAGTCGTACGACCTATTTCAAGTAATTTTATTCGATAGCATATTTTGGTTGTTTAAACTTTTAAACAATGAAAAACGTGAACGATAGGAAAATTAATAAGAGCTGAAAGCACATGGCGCCGTTGAAGTCTAAACCTGGGGCCTAGCACTGTTATTGAGATTCTCTATGCCTAGGCCTACTTGGAATAAGGCTACTTAGGACTAGGGCCTAGGCTTTTCTTCAGCATTAGATGTAGACCTAGGCATATCAATATCATGGTATTATAAATTAGCAAGTATAGGCCTAGGCCCTACTTGCATACGCCTCAGCAAAGCCTAGGGCTTAGTCCTAGCCAATGTTGATTTGTTGACATGAGAGAGGTTACGTAGGCCGGAGGCCAAATAAAGACACATTGTCAGTATATTATGTGTGATTGTATTTATTTGTAGTAATAAACACGACAGTATGCCCTCCTCTCTCCTTACACGAATACACACAGCAATTGGGCATTTTGCTTTCAACATAAAACTATGCAAACTGACAGTAAAAACAGTAGGCTGCTGACATCTATGAGCAGTCATGACACCCGCAAGTTGGGCTATCACCGCCGTCTACACTCTACATCCGCCTTTACAGGCATCCAGACGGCGGTGGGGGGTTAGTACAAATAGCGCAGCGTGGTGAGTAAAAGTCGCAGTGAACAAGCCAATTGGAGGGGACCATCGAAATCTCTGAACTTAGGCTTGGCACGTTGTTGGGTACATTCGATCAAATATTTCTTATGATTATCGTACTTTTACGATTTTTTTTCGATTTTTAATGAGATATTTTCGTGATTGGCAACGGCTACTCCGACTTTGATGAAACTTTATGGGATCGTTTTAAATCACTTAAGGCTGCACAGGAGTAGCTATAATATCGGCGCAATGCAGTGTCCCCGCATTTCAGTTGGAACTCGGCCCACAATTGTCATATCGGCATAATTTTTTTTTATCTTTCACATAAATTTACAAGACTGTGGATGTCGATTTTCGATTGTATATAAATGCTTATAAAACTTGCAGAACTTGGAAAAATGACAACTTTTATAAAGGAAATGGTA
>JAMZAV010008336.1:0-30704 GCA_024449915.1 Sweltsa coloradensis
ACAACATCACTTATGTTTTCAATCTGCTAGAAGTCAAAACTTAAAAGCTATCACCCATGGTGATAAATCTTTCCTTATCTTGTTTACTCTTGTTTGGGCTCCAGCCCCTCGCCCCGAGCCAACGCATCGTGAGTCGTGACCTTGACTTGACTGTGACAAGATATAAAGCAGATGCAACTGAACAGTGAGTGTTATCTTAATGGCCCGCTGCTGTTCCTCTTTCGTGATTATGAAATACTACTTCATCGGCACGTCATTGTTTATAGAACAGCATTACGTCTGAGATATTACGATAATTGATGAGCGTGTTTCTTCTCAGTTCATTAGACACCCCACACGATTTTTTTGTTTTACTACCCGGGTAACCCGCGGGTAATGTGGTTGGGTACCCGGGTCATAAAAAAGTCGGGTTTCGTCATCCCTATTTACTACCCGCGGGTAGCCCGGGTATCGATCGTAGATACCCGGGTACGATAATTTCCGGGAATTGACATTGACATCCTTACAGTACGGTACTCTAAAATTAGTGTAGTCTACCTAACTGTTTTTTGCATAAGGCCTAGTCCTATCGCAATACTCTTGTCACGATTAGCCCAAATTATCGGGACTTTACTGTAGTGGGAAAGAGAAAATGATTAAACCTTGGAACCCAATAATCAAAAATACAAAATGGATGCCCTTCCACGTGGCAAGAAGTACGAGGAAAAGGAGGTCTGACACTACTGGAAAACCAGAAAATGCTGCAATGCATGATGGCCTAGTACTTCTAAGCCAAAAATGTGGGGATATGAAAAGAAGAAATAATATAAGTCTTGGAACTTTTAATTTTTGATTCTGGCATTTTAACAGAAAATCTGATTATGGAGCCCAGCTAATTTACTACATGTGAAACAAATCAGTGTTTCCTATTGTAGACGTAGGGCCTACACTAAAATACCTTTTATGCCCTTGTACTTATCTATATGGTCAAGAAAAATATGGACCTACCATTACTCTTACATAACCCAAATTTCTGGTATAGGTTACTAAAGTTTTCTCCTTGGGATCTACTATAGATTCTTCAACAATTTTTACAGTTCGAGTGCTCATAAAACGTTCTCCCCATTTGGGTACTCTGTTTGTTTTTGTTAGGAGACGCTTTGAGAACAGTTTGCCAGCTCGCACCTCTCGGAAGACCGTGTCTTCTGACAAAACATGTGAGCTGGAACAAGGAAAAAATATAGACTACCATAATAATTATTTATTTTTTATGGTAGGCCTAGGCCTAGAGTAGGATTCAGCCTAGATTGAACGACCTTCAAAGTTGCATTTGTTTAAATCGGCATAACCAACACAGGAAAAATAAAATTGCTAGCACAATTTTTCTACTCCGTGCGCTGCGTGCGTGTGGCGAGGTGACGAACTAGGTGTATGTCAACAGACCATTCCAAACGTTGGAGGTTATGTTTCATTAGGATACTGTCATTGCGTGTTATGTTTTGTCACTGAGTTTGTTTTGGATATTAAAATTCTTTGTCTTATATTATTATTTTATTTTAATCAACACAATTCTAATTGCATAAAAATTGAACTAGGCCCTAGGGCAAGGATACTATTATACACTTCGTTCTAGCCTAGCCTAGGGCCAGGCCTAGTCTATGCAATTTCTCTTTGGGGGTTTCTCTTTGGGGGGCAAAAGCCTAGGCCTAGCTTCAATATGCAGCCGAGGCTAGCTAGATCTAGTCCTACATTGATAAAACAGGGAAATTCTTGTGATATGTGTTCAATTTGGGGAAACTAGGCCTAGCCTAAGGCCGCGTAGGGCTACGCGTAGCCTAGCATCGGCCCAACCCAGGTAGTGTAGCCTGGGCCTAGGCCTAGTATTTATAGCCCTACCCCCCCAAAAGGAATATTAAAAGTATTTTTTCTTAAAGCCTTATTGAACGAGTGAGCGTAGCGAACGTAGTGATTTCCATTCGACTTAAACGGCCCTTACGGTTTTTCTGCGTGCGTGCGTGTGTGTGTGTGTGTACGTTGAAAATCAGCCGAATCGCTGAACAAATTGCGCTGAAATTTTAAACGGACATCCGGTACGAGTTTATTGAGAACTGTTAACAAAATCAGCAAGATTAATTGCGATTTAAACCTACAAGAAATAATAAACTGAGAAATAGACTTCCAATGTTTAGAAATTATTTTAACGACAATGTTTTAGATTTTGAAAAGATATTTTTTGTTTGTTTTTCGCCTGGCCGTGAAATGCCGTGTCCATGCAAGGTCAGTCGAATGTTGGACGTCAAGGTACCCCCAAATTCCGCACGTAGATTGAGTAAACCTTGCAATATTTTCACGTATTTCGTACTGGCTATGTTAACCATAGTAGGCCCTATTGCCACAGATGATGGACTACACTGCGTTATATGCATTTCAAAACATGTTTAATTATTTTTGAAATGCAATCTAGAAATTACAAAATCTTTCCCGACCAGGGGATTGAACCCACGTCTCCCACATTTCGGCTACAAGGGCGCTTTAGCCAACTAGACTAGGGAAACGCCAAAGTCGTAGTTAGACGAGTGAGCGAGTCATGTGGTGAGTACCCGGGAACATTAGCATTTAAGTTTGATAATTATATTCGTATTGATAATAGGGTATTGGTGGAAATCACTGTGCCGGAGGTTGCTGTTGTTGGCAGTCTTCAACTGAATATTCCGTGTGACTGCCGGGTCTTGCTTAATGTTAGATTGTTGGTCCGGGAGTTGTGTAAATGTTTAGGCCATAGTTTAGGCCAAAATGCTCCAATGTAGCCTATATGATAGGCTAGGGAGGCCTAAGGTAAGGGGAAGAAAAGAAATGTTACCGGGTACTCAACACATGGCTCACTCACTCGTCTAACAACGACTTTGGCGTTTCCCTAGTGTCTATAACCGTTGTCTTGTAGGCTACGTATTTACTGTTTAGGTACCTAGGCCCTACCTAATTGGTTGGCTTACTAGACTGCTTTTTTCCAGCGGGCCCTACTTTACTTCAACATAAGACAATTGAGAGACCTACTCATTTACTCAATACTTAGGCTAGGCCTACATATCATTAAAATATTATTAATTAATAATTAGTCAAGCCCAGAACTCAGAAGAGTAACCAAGTAAAGAAATTAGTCAGAAACAAGATTAAAGCATACGACGTAGGCTAGGGCCTATGTGTGCTGTGCAGACGACATGCCTTTAGTAATATTTTAGCTGATTGTATGAAAGTGGTATTGGGAAGATCGCTCATTGGTCAATAAAATAAAAACATTGTTGTCAACTGTGAAAACGAATAATGACTTGACATTTGTTTGTTATTTATTACTTTCAATGAATTTGATCGTCCAGATTACATTAAATTAACCTTGTTAACAATAATTTAGTATTTTTATTTAATAATGCACCGTGTATAATGCATTATTTTTTTTAAAAGTACATTTTAAATTAGACCTCCAATTTTGTTCTAGTGGTTCACATGAAAAATGGCCGCCGAACAGTGTCAAAAGGTCATTCAAAGTTGTGTGATTCCTACTCTACCAATTTAATTGGGTACACTTTTGGTTGAGGTCAGTCAACTGGGAAAAGCATAGGTTTAATTATTTTTATTTATTATTTTATTATATATACATTCCCCCCCCCCCCCTAAAATTGCATTGCTAAAAAGCTGACTGACCCCAACCGAAAGAGTGCCTTTAATTGTCTCAGTATAATCAATTTGGAAAAATATTACTTGTGGTGCACTGATAAGTGATGGCCAAATTTGCATGTAGGTAGGTAGGGCCGGTACTTCCTAAATGTGTACACTCTTGGCTATCAGCATACTGCATACGTGTACATGACTGTGTAGGCCCCTACACTCTACACATGTATTGAAGACAGAATTTTACAACAGTGTGCATTTCTGGGACAATTAGGCCTATTTTTTTTTTAGGCATACAAAAAATTGGGATAGGCCTACTAGTAAGGAAACCAACACTGTTCTGGAAAATCCAGGACCGTATTAAATTAACCCTATGGATGGCTACTAAAAATTGGCAACACAATTAGGGCATATTATTATGCTAACCCACATCTCAGTTATGGGATGATTTAATATGGATAGACCAAAGTCCAACTCGCAACCTTCTCATGGTTTGGCCTGTGAGTAGGGGAGTTTCACTCATTGAAACTAATGACGAGCTCTGGGTTGTTGTCGGGAAACTTTCCCCTTCCCTTCGACTACCTCCCCGACGGCAATGGCAACACGGACGGATGATTACACAGACGAAGACGACCACGACGTGGGGGAACCCCTGCCCTCCCCATACGCTTGTGGCTGGTTCTGACCAGCACAGGCCTGTCCCCCCCGCGTCTCCCCTTATGTTTCTCCCCTTGGAAAGTAGTAGGGCCTATGCCCTACATGGTGGTAACTCACACTTATAGAAATTGTTTTATCTTGGAGGCGCAAATAATCTTAGCTGTTAATGCGCCCTAAAACTACTAATACTAATAGATTTAGTAAATCTTAACTTGGTAAGAATTGCCGCAGCCTTTACTTATTCTTACTTCCAAGTAGGGCCTAGGGCTACCTATTTGGTGTTGTATTCAAAGATTAGGCCTACCTTTAGAAATGTAGGCCTACTCTATTATAAAAAAATATTACCTTTCAGGATTAGGATATCTTTTCCAAAACCCAGCGGCTACTTGGTCCCAACTGAAGTAAAATACAGATGAACTTTCATAGTATTTCACCATTCTTCTCCGACCACTCGGGCATAGGTATCACAAGGTAACGGTAAATGAATGTACTTCAATTTGCTTTATGAGGTAGGCCTAACTGTAAAAAAAATAAGTACATAAATGATTATGACCCGGCGTAGCCAACATAGTGTTAACGTTAGCCTAGATGTGACAAGTACGGTACCATCATTAGGCTATTCATTAATCATTATCATTACACATGTCTAGGGCTACAAATATTTACTTTCAAGACTCTCATTTAGGCCTAATGTTATTTAATTTTACCAGTTAAAAGACTAAATATAGGTTTTTATTTACTACAATTCAGAAATTAAAAAAGTCCGCCCCAACCGGGAATCGAACCACGGATCTCCCACATTCCAGGTGGACGTCTTAACCACTATATACCATCAGGACGGGTACGTAGCCTACATTTTAATCTCTGAATTGTAGTTGCATTATACATCTGAATGGATGGAACAGTACTATTATATTATATACTATATATATTCAGATGTATAATGCAACTACAATTCAGAGATTAAAATGTACCCGTCCTGATGGTCTAGTGGTTAAGACGTCCACCTGGAATTTGGGAGATCCGTGGTTCGATTCCCGGTTGGGGCGGACTTTTTTAATTTCTGAATTGTAGTAAATAAAAACAATTACACCCACGGGAGTGTTTCCCAATTAACCAAATCGAGAAACTAAATATAGGCATACATAGGCCTATGGCTGTTGATGTGCACGCATCACGAAACTGCTTTGAACTGTGGGCATTAGGCTAATCAGATAAATCACTACCAATAAAAAATCGCTCCCTATAGCAAATCAGAACTGCTTTAAGGCAAATTCGACTGGTTTCCCCACAGACAGGGTTGTAAAAAACCCGGGTTTTAGAGAAAAAGCCCAGCCCGGGCGGGTTAAATTGTGGTCATTCTATGTCAAATCAACCAAGCCAAGCCTGAAATAAAACTTGACCATTCTCAGATTTTGATGAAACTTAGCAAATCTACTCTTACTAACATGTAGATTGATCGTGGAAAATTTTGTATTCCTGACGCGTCGAGTTTTTTAGTAGCGCCCCGCTAAAACTCAAATTTGGCGACGCCGTGCGGCATACCTGAATTGGTAAGTTTTAAACCGTTGGACGTAAAAGGCTATTTTTTTTTAAATTAAAGAGTTTTTTACTGGCAATTTAATTTATATGTATTTGAATGCATTCCTGATTGTGAAACCATGTAAAAAATCTAAATTTGTTTTTAAACCTACCCTACGAGAAAAAGAATCTTTTAAAATTAAAAAAAAATAGTGTTTTTGTTTAGTAGATGTTTTTTACATGCACAAAAAATTACATTCAGTTTTTATTTTTTAAAGAAATTAAGGGCGGCTAATTTGAATTTCTTTACAAATGGAAGGTAAAAACTGACACATTTTACACATTTAAATAAATAAATAAATAAATAATTTGGTGCATGAAATTGTAGATTTTATTGAAGATAATGGTATATTAATTGAGGAGCAATCAGGTTTTCGCAGCAAGTACGGATGTGAACATGCGGTTCAGTATGTAATAGAGGATCTAAAGGGTAAAATAATAAATCAAGATATAAGTATAGGAATTTTCCTGGATTTAACGCGTGCTTTCGAAACAATTGATAGAAGTATTCTTGTTGATAAACTGAAAAATTAAAGTTTTACTGGTATAGTATTAAAATGGATTACATCGTATTTAAAAAATAGGTATCAAAAGGTAAAGTACAACAAGGCATATTCTAAATCAAGTAAAAACAACAATGGGGTACCGCAAGGCTCAATCCTTGGACCACTTTTTTTTATTTTATATATTAATGACATAGTGCATATCTTTAAATATTGTAAAATTTATATTTATGCTGACGATATTCTAATTGTATGCAGTGGGAAAAATCTGGAAATGGTTTATTACATAGTATAAAAGAAGATTTAAGCAGACTAGAACAATGGCTTGGGTATAACAAGATGACACCAAATGTAAAAAAGACAAAGGCAATGGTGATATGTAACAAAAATAGGCGAAAGCAAATTGAATTAAATGAAATTGACCTAAAAATTAGAGGAGAAAAAATAGATGTTGTACATGATTTCAAATATTTGGGCATAATATTTGATGAAAACCTGACTTTTGAAAAACATGGACAACAGATCATTAAGAAGTTAGCCAGGAAAGTAGGACTTTTTCAAAGAATGTGTGGAAATCTACCAATTAGTAGCAAAATTAAAATTTGCCAAGCAATAATAACTCCGCATTTTGACTATTGTAGTTCTATTTTATTCTTACTAAATAAAAATGACATAACACGGATGCAAAAGCTACAAAATAAAGTAATGCGGTGTTACGAACATCTATTAGTGAGATGTACGAAGCGTTAGGTTGGCTGAACGTCAAACAAAGAATTCTTTTAAACACACTAACTTTCTTGTTTAAAATCTCGAAAGGAATAGGGCCAGGATACTTGTGTAGAAAGTTAATAAACATAAAAGAAAATCATTATAACACTAGAAATGGAAAAAATATGATAATTCAAAGAAATAGCACTAAATTTGGAAATAACACTATTTTTGCAAAAGGGATGAGAATATTTAATAGGCTACCGTTAGAAGTTAGAAACGTGCAAGAGATAAACAGATTTAGAGTTAATTGCTGTAAGATAGTTAAAGGATGCGGATGGAATAGAGATGTTACTGGTACTGAGGATTTCTGGACTAAACCAAGTTAATGTGATAAATGAAAATGCTTTGAATGATTAAAATGTAAATACCAGACGCACAGTCTGGTCCATTGAGGACTGAATTTAATGAATATGTAAAAGTAAATTGTATAATGCTTGTGTATGTGTATGTAAAAATAGCAAAATGCTAAATAAAGATTTCTACTACTACTACTACTACTACTACTACTACCCTGTGAATAGGCCTATCATGATCCCAATGCCATCCCATCCCAATTTTTTTTGTACATGTAAAAAACATCTGAACAAAAACACTTTTTTTAAAGATACTTTTTCTCGTAGGGTAGGCCTAGGTTTCAAAACAAATTTGGATTTTTTACATGGTTTCTCAATCATGAATGCATTCAAATACATATAAATTAAATTGCAAATAAAAACTCTTTAATTAAAAAACAAAAATAGCCATTTACGTCCAACGGTTTAAAACTTACCAATTTAGGTAGGCCTACGCCGTCCGGCGTCGCCAAATTTGAGTTTTTGAGCGGGGCGTTACTCGAAAACTAAAAGCGCGTCAGGTATACAAAATTTTCCATGATCAATCTACATGTTAGTAAGAGTAGATTTGCCAAGTTTCATCAAAATTGGAGATGGTCATGGAAATGGCCTGGTTGATTTGACATGGAATTACCCAATGGAAAAATGGGTTTTAATGGGTTTTATTTTTTGTAATGTTTTTAAAATTCATGCTCTTATTATAGATCAAACAGGAAGTGAAATATTCCACAATCTACTAAATGGGTTTTATTTTTTTTGACATTAATAAAAAATTCCGTTCTTTTCATAGCTCAAACAGGAAGTGAAATATTCCACAGCCTACTAGAATTTACCCATATAGCTGCTCTATTGAAAGAATGCAGATGCTAGCCGCATTGGAAGAAGCCGGGCGGGCCAATGAGCGATCAGTATTTTAAATTAAGGCCGCTGATTGGCTAGAACTAGCCTGCCGGTGACGTCACCATCTGCAAACTTCCGATGGAGCAGATATATATCCTAACTCCAAGGCAAGAAAGTCCAAGGCTTCTAAGTTTGGTCAAGTAGGCCTAGTGTGAAATAATTCAAATTTCATCAAAAAGTAGGCCTACTTAGGCTATGTGATTAACATAATTGTTTTAATTGTAATCTCTCATTTTGGAGAATATTCCTGAAAAAACACAGCCCTGGACCCTTATTCTTGAAATTCGTGAAAATTTCTACCCATGTGAGTGAACTCACACATTGCGATGTGTGAGTCACAAAACACACCAAATGCTATTCTCGAGATAAAATTGAGAATAAATTCTCCCACTCACAACTCACAAGGCTCTCACTGGGACTCTTCAACGAGGCTAGCCAATATTACCCCGCGAACCACTAACCAATAGGATTCAAATAGTTTGAAGGCTGCTTTGTCCCCCGGCCAATAGCAACCCTCCCTTGGTTCGTCTAACGAGACACGCCGAGCGGTGGGGGAAGCAGCGATGTGATGCACTTGCTTGCTAGGAGTTGAGTTGCTCCCACGTAGGCTACCCAAGCGCATTATGTATTAAGCTGGTGAAATATCATGAATAAAGTGAAGTAAATACTAAGCTGTGTACTTAATACTTACACTGTGTGTTTAATTATAAATACTGTGTTGACTCTACAGTTATGGGGTTTGTTTTAATATTAAGTATATTACAAAATATTACGTGATTCATTTTGTGGTTAGTGGCTTGTTTACATCCCGACGGTGGGTGCCTAGGGTAAATTGTAAAATCTTTCCTACAGCACAACACACCAGAGATGCCATAAGTAGGCCTAAATTAGAAGAGAATTCTAAACCATGTGTATATCCTTCTATGACATTAGAAATAACCTCCTATAAAGAAATCTGTATGATAATCAAAAATATGAAAAGTACAAATTCTACAGATATCTATGGATTGAGTGCAAAAATAATAAAGCATGTTGCAAAATTTATTGCCTATCCACTAGTTACAATATGTAACAATTCTCTCACAAGTGGCATCTTTCCACAGTGGTTTAAAAATACTAAGGCAATTCCTATATTTAAAAAGGGACGGCGCAATGATGCCAAGAACTATAGACCAATATCTATACTCCCGATATTTTCTAAAATTCTTGAAAAGGTTATGCATAACAGATTAGTCAAATACTTAGAGGACAACAGTATTATTAATGATAATCAACATGGTTTTAGAAAAGGAAAGTCTACTTTAACAGCAGCTTTCTCCCTCTCAGAAAAAATCCTAGAAGCTTTAGACAAAAAAGAAAAGGTGATTGGCCTTTTCTTTGATCTGTCAAAAGCGTTTGACACAGTAAATCATCAAACTCTATTAGGGAAAATGTATCATTATGGAATTAGAGGGATAACACTTAGCTGGTTTGAATCTTACCTCACCAACAGAAAACAGTGTGTAGAGATATCTTACTTGAATAATAGGACGAATAGAGAGGAGAATCTTTGCTCTAGGTGGCTAGAAATCATTACAGGAGTTCCTCAGGGCTCAATAATAGGCCCAACCATGTTCATTTTACTCACGAACGACCTACCGGCAAACGTGACTAAGGGTAAACTAATTCAATTTGCTGATGACACCAATGAAATTGTAACGGATATTAAGTGGGATGAAGTAGAAGCCCAGGTGGGGAATGCAATAAACGAAAATAATGAATGGTTTACAGTAAATAATCTTGCATTAAACTCGGGGAAAACTAAAATAATTAACTTCCAGGTAGGGTATAGCAAAACAACAGCAACGTCAATATCTTATAATGATGCACCTGCACAGCTTGATAGTGTTGCAAATTTCTTAGGTCTGTTCCTTGACAACAACTTAAATTGGAAAACCCATATAAAAAACTTGCTTCCCAAATTAGCGAGTGCATGTTTTGCATTGAGACGTCTTAGCAATCTAGTAAGCAGTGATGCCAACAAGGCAGTATACTTTGCCTATTTCCACTCCATAATGACCTATGGATTGCTATATGGGGAAATAGTACTGATGCAAAAAAAATCTTTGTTCTCCAAAAAAATTTGTGAGGGTAGTTGCAAAAGCAGGTTTCAGGGATAGTTGTAAACCTTTTTTTAGATCTCTAAAAATTCTTCCCATGCCCTGTGTCTACATATGTGAAGTTATCACTTTTGTACATAGTAACCTCAACCTTTTCACCAAAAACTTGAATGTACACGACATAAATACTCGAAACAGAGGTCAGCTGAGAGTAACCCAGTGTAACCTATCGAGAAGGCAAAAAGGTATGGCAGAGAGTGGAATAAAGATGTACAATAATCTTCATCAAAGCTTTAAGGATATAAGTGACATAAAAGAATTTAAGAAAACTTAAAAAAAATCGCTGCTGTCTCATTGCTACTACTCTGTAAATGAATTTTATGATCAACCACTTATAATGCAGGTGGGATAAGCCTAATGTTTTTCTTTTGTTTTTAACAAGTGTATCTTGTCGGTTGTTAAATGAGGTGTTTTTTTTTTTTTTTTTTATAGGATTTTATACAATTATGACTCCTATTTAAGTGTTAATTATTGTTAAATCTACTCTTTTGGTAGTGACTGTGAGAAACATGTTGATTTGTAAATTTTTTATATTACTTTTTACTTTGGGACTTTGAGCATCACTGTTCATTTGTTTTTTATTTGACTACATTGCCCAATCACGTACATAAGCTTTGCGTAGCAAAGCGCTAGACGCTCAGTCTCCTATCCTTCCAAACGAGCGCTAGCGTAACAATTTGAAGCCTCTCGAGTAGGGAAAAATCACTTCACTGCAACATAGATACTTCATCTAGTTGAATGAACTAAGATGCAGTGGATTATTTGAACGTCGCGGGGATAAACAAATACATAAACAAATGGCAGACATTTTAAATTTTGCTTCTATGTGTGAAACGAGAAAAATTGTCATTACTTTCATAAAACAAACCAGAAACCGTCCCGGGCCTAGGCCCAGATAAAGAAATTATTTATAATACAACAGTGTAAGCCTTTAGTTCCATTAGGCTATAGAACTACATTCAATTAATGCTAACATTACACGTTTGACAAGCCCTAGGCCTCTCCTAGCAACCCTAGACCTGCACGACCTTGTTCAGACACATATTCCGCACAAATAACTAGTTTTGATTACTAAAAGCCTAATGCAGATAGACAATAGTATGATAGTCCACCAACTTGAATTGCTTTGTTCGGAAATCGGAGTAACTGAGAGATTTGAGGAAGAAGACTGTTTTTCTTCAATAATAACGAGAAATCGCCATCTTGCGGTTTTGATTTTACACCGCTTGTTAACACAAAGGCTGTTAAATTTAAGGGTACGATACATTTAGACGGCGGTGGGTTTTCCCTACTCAAGACAGGTTCAAATTGTTATGCTCCCCACGGCTATACTGTGTGTCTAGCGCTTAGCTTATATTATGTCATTGACATTGCCTGTGTATATAGGTTATTAGCTCTAATACCTAAACCCAAATAACATGACAACTCGATAATTCTGTGCATCCTACAATGTATACAAGAATGTAAAAGAGGCTTGACAAAAAATGAAATGAAATAGGCTTGCACAGACTAGTAAATTAAATATTTTGACATCTACTTTCAACATTGTTATTATGTCTGCGTTATTGATGATAACGATGATTGTTGTGATCATGATGAACGATGATGATTATATTCTAAGTCTAACCAATATTAAAGAAGTGTAAGCATGCTATTTTATAATATATTACGGCCCAATTGCTTTGTGAGAGAAGTCACAGGGTTTTCAAACGTGACGGTGACTTCGAGTGAGTGAGTGAGTGAGTGAGCGAGTACACTCACAAAAAACGCGAAATCGAGTCGAGAATAGCAATCTGCTGTAAGTGAGTGAACTCACATCACACGCCCATTTCACGCCATGAAAGGTCAGTGAGAAAACTCGAGAATAGGGGTCCTGTTTTTTTTTAATGTTTTTTTTTCAAGTGGGTTTTATTGGGTAAAACCCACCGAGTTTAGCTGGTCCGGGGAAAATCGTAACAACCCTGCCTACAGATAGCTTAAGACTCCATCCTAAAGGTTTGGTAGTTTTCTCAAATATAACTGTCGCCGTAGGGGTGCAAACAATTCTTATTACAGAGTGTCTTAAGAGGCCTAGGCCTAGGCCTACCCTAGGCCTACGTGGCATCTACAGGGGGGCTTTGCTGCCACACTAGGGGCCTACCCCGTTTAACAAGCAGGTTTCAACTGTAATTTACGATAAATTTAGGTACATTTAGACCAAGTTAGATTAGTAGGTTACAAGTTTAAGTTAGTTTTTGTTTGTTGTTGTGGTAGGCCTAGTTAACAGAAAATCGGAAACTTATTTTGGACCCCCTACAGTTCCCGTTCCAAACCTGCTCCCATGTTAAACGTGTAGGGCCTAGCGTGGGAGAAGACTCATCTTATTAACTCATGGTCTTTTGTTTAGGCTAGGGTAGGCCTAGGGCAATTAGCCAGGGCCTAGGCCGGCCCTAGGCCTAAGCAATTGTCCTTGAGAGTCAAGGCTAGGCCTAGGCTCTAGCCTAGGCTTCCTTTAGGGCCTAGGCTTAGTAGGAATCGTAAAACTTACCAACAATTAAAAAATCAGGCTAAACTTATGCCTAATTTATAACGTACGTATCCATCGGCATCACGTACCCCTAGGGCCTACTAGATAACAGCTGCAGCTGTGCATGGTGTGCGGAAGAAGTGGCCTATCTGTCACCCAAGGATACTAGTTGCAGTTGCCACTCGCAGCAGCACCGTCGTTAACGCACTGTGACCACCGAAAGAAAAAAATCTATCAACTTGTAACTTGTAGCCAACATGATAGACCGAAAGTCAGCCCGAAAGCCCGCTTCTTTCGAAGACTGTAAAAATTATGTGGATTTTTACCTAGCTAATGTATTTTGTGGTGTAAACCCAAGTGCCGATTGACATGTTTATGAGATTGTGAATTTGTGTAGACAATTGACATCGATGGGAAAGATGCGGCCTGAAATCATGAACTGGCCCGGCCCGAAAATAAATAAGAAAACCTGCCAAGACTTCCGGACCAAAATTCACATCTCTAGTATACAGGTCGCCATCCATGTTTTACACACTGCGGTTATTTCTGTGGGGCTATATTTCTTCCATCGTCCTCATGGAACAAGTTAATCGATAACCAAATGATGCAAGATATTATGCCAAATAGTTAACATGAAATACGTCACGGGATCAAGGTAGCGGCTGCTCCAGTAGCCTGGCCGGCGTAGACATAAGAAAGAAGTGTTTCTTTCTAGTATAGTGTATTCATTTAAGTGTTATTGCATTGCAGTTGCAATATAGTAACGTTACTTTCGTTTCCGAATTAAATTGGTCTAAATTAGGCAATCATATTAAACCAATTAAAATTCCAACTTTCTTTCCTAAGAATTTTGGGATTTTTTTATCACGAATTTTCCTGAAATTTAGGATTTTGAATAAAATATACATTTTTGGTTAAATTTTAAATTTGAAGTGCATTCCCAAAACTAGTTTTTTTCCCAGTGAATTGTATTTTTTTTAATTTGGCAAAAAAAATTGGTTTCAAACCGAAAAACCTAAACTTTACCTGTTTTATTTAAAAAATCTTTCTGTTGCCAATGTCTATGTCCCCCCGCGTCTCCTCTTACGTTCCTCCCATTGGAAAGAAATATAAATGGTGGTAACTCAAACATACAGAAATTGTTTTATCTTGGAGGCGCAAATAATCTTAGCTGTTAAAGCGCCTTAAACTAAACTATTTCATTTCATTTCATTGTCTTGTTTTGTATACCTAATACTAGCATATATTGTTACAATGAAAAAAACTAAACTAAAACTTAAACTAATACTAATAATACGGTGGGAACGAAAGGGTTAAGAAGGTGGGGGCTACCGCAGTGGCTTAACTAGGGCCAGAAGGTGGAGTTTAAATAGTACTGTAAACTTCATGGTCTGTGCTTTGTCATTACCAGTACTTTAACAGGAAGTTGCAATTTCCGAAAACGGTCCATTTCCACTTCTCTTCCATACTTGAGTAGGCCTACACACTTTTTTGTGTGAATTGGAGATTGCAAATATAGTTTCTGTGAAAGTTGAATTGTTTTTAAGAATCCAAGTGCAGAATGTTTTGTTACTATTTTTTTAAAGCTATTCATTGAAGTTATTTCAAAACTATCTGTCACTGAGCAAAAAATTCTTTTTTTTACGCAAATGGTACCGTAATAATAATAATAATAATAATAATAATAATAATAATAATAATAATAAGGAAGTCGAATTGAAATTTTACTCTCATAAATCGACTAAGAACATACCCTTCATAAACAAACGGCTGAGTTACAATAAACAAATTAACTGTAGCCCAACCAAGTATCAGACCACAAACTCCCCGCGCTCTGCCCCCCCCCCCCCCCCCAATTTTACCTAGTTCAATTTAGTTCAGTTGAGCATTCAATACAATGCACATTTTACATTATACTAGGAAAACGCTTAAGTCCCGCCGCGTTGTTGGATGAGCGTAATTGGTGCATTGAGCTGCCATGTGTTATGCGATTTTCTGTTGTTCTGTGAAAAAAATCATTACTAAGTTGAAGATTTTTTTAAAATTAAAAAATTTAAAAATTTAAAAAAAAAAAATCGTAATATTGAAATTTTCATAAGAAATAATTATTCGATTGCGCACAAATTTTACACAAATATATTAATTCATAAAATTAAGGTTCTGTGAAAAAATCATTAAAATCGGATAAAGCATGTAGGTGTTATAAGCTGAAGAAATTTTTTAAAATCGAAAAAAAATCGTAAAATTGCGATTTTAATGAGAAATAATTTTCGAATTGCGCTCAAAAACGTGGCAGTTCTAAGTTCAGAGATTTCGAAGGCCTCCAGAAAATTTAATCGCAATTGGAGTATCGTTTAGCCGGAATGTGTTAACAACACACAAAAATACAAAAGAAAAAAAAAACATTCCGGATTTTTTTCTCCAGTGTAGTGAAATGGAATCTTCGCTTCGCTCGCTACGCTCGCTACGCTCATCCAATTATTTTAGTGGGTTACAAATACACTGATTTGTATTAGCCCTGTGGTAAGACAATTAATTAAATAACAAAATACATAGTAATAATAATAATAATCAATGATAACAGTTTAATAAAAGTACGCCCCGACTGGGGATCGAACCCAGAACCTCTGGCTTTTTTTTTGAAGGCCTAACTTTCAGAGAATCTAGTAAATGATGGTGTCATAGCACACAACCCACCACTAAATGAGACCAATGGTTTCAGCCTAGTTAATCTGGACAAGACACTGCAAGTTGGGGACTTTAATGCAAGCAAAAAGGAGTGGAGCTATAAAGAGACCAGTAGAGTGGGTAGAGTGGTGGAGGACTTTGTTGACGGTACCCCATTAATGCTATTGGAGGGAACACCGTCTCCATATACATTTCTGGCGTACAGAGGGAGTTGGTCAAGACCAGACCTAGTATTCTGCCACTCAAGTATGTATGACGAACTAACGCAAACTAATCTAGAGTCTCCCAACAGGAGCAAGCCACAAAGTAATCCTAATTAAAAAGAAATGATGATGGAAGGAATATAGAGCCCAAATAGAAAAGCACTTTGAAGAAAGGGTAGAAAGCACGAATGTGGACAGAGAATACAAGGAGATAGTACTATGAATTATACAGGATGTGTAAAAAAATTGATACCAACAGGTAAAGTTTGGAATGAGGAATTACAAAATCTGAAGGAGGATAGATATAAGCTATAGGAAGAAAGCTGAGTCAACACAACAAATGAAGACATGGTCAAGCTTAGAAAACCCAAGCAAAATTGAAGAGATGCATACTGGAAAGTAAGAGAAAAAAATTTGAAGAATTTTCAGAAAGATTGACTACCAGAAAAGATGGAAGTAGAGTCCACGCATACTTTTCTAAATTGTGTAACAAAGAAAAAACGGGTGAATAAAAAATAAACAGTAGAAGATGCAGAGGAGGCAGAGGTCATATGCAAGCACATAACTAATCAGAGTAAACAGAAGGATTCTTGGACATGTAAAAATTGACAGAAAAACATACATAGAAGATGAGCTGGACCCTTATAATGGACCTTTCCTACTCAATGAATTGGAGCTTGCTATGAAAAAGCTGAAGAACAAGAAGCAACCAGGAGTGGATATGATTTGTCCCGTATTTTTGAAGAACCAAAGCAAATATTATACAATACGAGAACGTCAACATATTATTACACATTAAAATCTCAGTTCAGTTCAGTTTATAAAGCAGTTTTTCATGGCGGTATACATTTTTGTTATAGTATTTATATATTAATTGGTTGTTGTTGGATGTAGGTTTTTAGGCCAACTGTTACAACACTTACACAAAGTAAAATTGTCTTTTATTTTCACCACAAATACCTACCGGTAGCTGATTCTAATCTAATACAAACCCATCTAATTCTACATACTCTCTAAATACTCACAACGGGGGTGCTGGGGGGCCCTTGCTTTCCTTCTGGTGTCAAATGCCTAAAATTAAATCATCAAATCACAAATTTACTTTTGGTAATTTCTTACGATAACATTCATATGTAGGTTAAACGTAATCCCTTTAGTTGCTATTTTTCAGTTAAAACATGACGAAATAACTGTAGTATGGTCAGGAGCGGCTCGTGAGTTATTATTGTGGGGGTGCACATAATTTCGAAGTCTTATTCTGCGGGAAATAAAGGAGTCTGGGGCGCAGCCTCAGCTGCCGGAGGCAAAATTTTTTTCAGACACTAATGGTCTGAAGTACCCGGAAACGACTTTAGAGTATATTTTTCGAATTTATTGGTTGGGAAAAACTCCCCTATATGTAATTGGTAAGGATGGAAAACCACTCAAAAAATTAATTATCATATGCTTGATTAAATATTATATACCCGTATAATGTCCCTTTATCTCCTCCGACACGCGCCTCAAACATTTCTAATTGTTTGTCCAATGGTCGTTTTAAAAAAACTGTTTATTTTTAGATCGCTTATTACCGAAGTCATATTAAAATTTCACTTCACGGCACGATAATAATTTTAACACTGTTTGCTCACTTGAAAACTGCTGTTGATCTCACTTCACCAACCCTGTCGCGAACAACTTTCACTGGCTACTGGCCGGAGTGTGGGGGGTGAATGAATGCTGCGAGCAAAATACTAATGCGTTTGAATGGAAATAACGGGTTTTGACCCATGAGTGCGTGCACCTAACCCAGCTATACCAGACGTTGTAATTTCAAAAGATCACCTGAGGCGGGTTTTGCCGTCCGATCCGTAGAAAACCATGTAAAACTGTGTGCACATTCAGAGTGACAAACCCCAGCGGCAGCACTTACTGCAGAATGACTCCTGCTAAATATGCCTTGCTCTGGGCCGGCCAAAATATCCATACAAACAACCCAACGATTTATTGGGAATATTACGAGATTGGCTTCGAACCTTAAATTTAGAATTTAGTTCGCGCAGATATTTGGGGGTGCGCGTGCACTTGTGCACCTATACACGAGCCGCCCCTGAGTATGGTAAAAAAAATTCCCCCTTCGGCAAAAGGGTCTCCAGCAGCTGGGGCTTTGCCCCAAACCCCAGCTACTGCATGCCCCTTACTTTATTACCTCCCCTCCTCTGCCCCCCATTGTTTTTTGTCTGGCGCCGCCGCTGCTCTAAATTACAAGTTTATTTATAATTTTAATAATCCATCACACAAACAAAAGTGTAGTCCTCAAGAGTGAAATTGTTCTTTAAGAAACTCAAGTTTGTCATCATTTTACAAAGATCATTAATTCTCTCAAGAGTGCCCACACGGCAGCTTGAATTTTCTAGACCATGACAGGCTAGATTCAAATACTCTGTGGCACATTTGTCTGTAGTACATGCATTCATATTATCAGAGAGATCAGCAGCACTACTAACAGGGGGGTCACCACAATGTAGGCCTACATGTACACGCACATAATGCTCGACCATCCAAGATGGTGATTCATTGGATTCACGGCGCTTGGGGAATCGTTGTGGTCGAGTATTACACTGCGAGTCGACGCCCATGATGCTGACGACTCGCTGAGCATTGCATCACTAGGAGGATTCTTGCAGTGATCATCATCTTGGCATTTCAGTACTGTACCTTGAGCTCGTTTGATGAATTGAACGTCGATGACAGTGTGTCGCAGAATAGTGTTAACTTGTCCAATATAGCTGAAAGAATACAAATGCCACATCAGGTAGTGAGCACATTCTAATTCAACTACCGTATAGTTGCATTAGATTAGAATAGAAGACACATAATTAATTACAAAAACAACAATGTACCTAGAAGCCTGTTTAACAAGTCTACTGTTCTAAGAATTATTGTAATTTTTTCATGAATAGGGGCCTAATGTTATTATAATGAGAAGAAATTATGAAATTACAAAATTTACTTTGTTTACCTGTGACAACATCAATCAATTGCTGATGTATTGTTAGTGAAAACACTTATAGCCCAGGAGTGGAAGACTTTTAACCCGGACAAAATTCCGAACAAGCTGAAATTTGCACACATGTTCAGTTGATCATTCTAAACAATAGCTGAAAAGTCCCCTAAGCTCCGCCGCGTGCGTCTTAAAGATATAGTGGCAAAAGGGCGTAAGTGCCAAAAATGTTTTATTTTCAATTTAAACCTTTTTTTTACACAAATATTTACAAATTTTTAAAATTTTTTTTTTTTACGTCAGTAAAGTTAAAATCAGTCATAAGCTTCGACCCGTGCGTGGCAAAAGGGCGTAAGTGCCAAAAGTATGATATTTTTCAATTTCAATACATTTTGACATATGTGCAAATAATTATGTATTCATACGACGGAAACGTGAAATTGTTCCCTTTTCTTCGACCAGTGGTCTTGACACAGGGGTAAGGGAGTGATAAAGATATGTTATTTTCAGTCCTAACAAACTTATTGACATTCATATATATGCAAATTACTAAGTATTCATAAATAAATAAATAAATACATTGTATTTAGAGTCTACCCACTCAGTTATATTCCTGATTTTCAGTGAGAGACTTTAAATCAAAGCGATCAAGCCAACCCTGTAGGCCCCGACACAATCGAAGAGTGAGCGATAACCAATCAAAGATCAATATTTTAAATAGGAAATATAAAATCAGTGGTAAGGACAGTGCGAACACCGGGCGGATCAACCCAGAATCAACATGGCGATTCGACATCTCTGTTTTTTTATGAGCTTCGTTGCTAGGACGGCTCCAAAGTCACCGTTTACAAACTCCTAAGACAAGAACTGATGGACTTAAGTCCAAATCCGAAGTTAAAATCTTCTGACTTTATTGGGAATCGAACCCTGGACATTCATCATTGGAAGCAGATACGCTAACCACAAGACCAACGGCCAAGTTCGTTAGTTATACAAGATAATAGAAAACATCTTCCCTGAGCTTCGTTGCTGGCGTCTTGATAAATGGTGGCAAAAGGGCGTTACTGACATCAAAATTTAAATATTTTAATATAAAAGGGCTTTTGACATCAACTACGTTTATTGATGAATACCAAACATGGACACTCAATGTAAAATCCATGCATGCTGACTGACTTGCTATGGCCAGCTTGTTTGCAAAGAACCATTACAAAATATTGTTGTAAGTACAGACTGGACATTACCAAACCTATAAAATAATATTCTCCAACATTCTCAAGCGCTTTTTTAGTTTGCATAGACGGATTTTGAAAGGGATTCGAGCACGAGCTGGGGGGGACACACCTATCTTGGGCTTGACTATAGTATCCACATCACGATAGATAGAGCATGAGCAAAGAAAGAATAAACATATTTCAATACTGATTTGATTGTTTAAATGTCCGAGTGGAAAATAAACGCTTACATAGTGGACTGAATTGCATGTGCTGGGATGTTCACAGCTTCCGGCTGGCTTTGAACGCTACAAACTATGATACATCCCATGTTTTTTTATCAGGCCTAAGGGATGGATGGATAGATCTATTAAATATGCTGGTAAACTGGCAGCATATCAAATCTAGAGCTCACAGTACGCAGTTGCAAATGAAGCGCTACTGCTAAATAAAGAAAACAAAAGTTACCACAGCAAATCTATTGTGATAAAACGGTAGAAAAACATTAGACAACTTTTATCTTAAAACCTTCTGCTATATTTCATTTACTAATTTACTTTTGTTAAATGCAGCATAGTAATTCCTACCAGCTTGGTACAAGACGGTCTCCTGTGTCCGCCAAACATAACTAAAAAACCTGAGGGCCGCATTTATTCACAATCACAACAAAGAAACATGTATATTAAGTATAGACTTCCTAGTATGGAAACAGGACGAGGTGGCCGCATCAATACACTACATGCAAAGTTTGACAACTATACAGGAAAATATATGTGTCGGCATGGTAGTTTAATGTATGGGAGATTGAGTCTGCAACACTGTGACAATAATATGTGATTTTGTCATAGTTAAACAAAAGAAGACTTCGTCGAACAGTGAAAGTCGTATGCCAAAAGCGTCCTTCAGATTACCATTATCCAAATAATGCTTTAAATAGTGTTGATGTTGCGGATAAACTTCAATGTGAGTGATGAAAAGTTATGCTTTTTGTCAAGGAAGAAATAAGGGACATGTACTCTATCTTTACGCTTCTCTATCGGTTTCATAGTATTACTTTTTAAGTACGACCAGGGTAACTGGACACCAAATTAATGTCAGTTCAGTGCCATGTTTGGAATTTATCTCGAGGATGATGACCCACAAGTCTTCAATATGTTGCCGGCTGATAGTATGGCAAACGTACAAGCAAATATTTTAAATGATATGACTGAATTACATAGTTTTGTGACTTACGCCATTTTGCCACTATATTACATCAAGAGTCACAGCACATGATCTGTAGTGATGTGACACTACAGACAGCCAAACCCAAGCTAAGTTGTCCCAGCTCCTGCTCGAACCCTTTCAAAATCCTTTTTTATTTTTAACATGAGATTTCAAGCTTTGAATATGTTAAAACTTTTCAGCTCAAATCACACCAGATCTTTGCCAAACTATGTCTATGCATGCCGTTTGAGAATGTTGGGTTAAATATTTTATAAATTGGGTTATGTCCAATCTGCGACTTACGATTTTGTAATGGTTCTTTACATACAAGCTGGCCATACAGTCAGCATGCATGGATTTTACATTGAGTGTCCATTGCATGGTATTCATATGTTACAATAATCGTAGTTGAATGTCAAAAGACCTTTTTATGCCCTTTTGCCACCATTTTTCAAGACGCCAGCAACGAAGCTCGGGGAAGAAAGTTTACTTTTGTCTCGTACGAATTTCGAAATAATTTGCATATATATATGAAGGGCAATAGTTTGTTAAAACTGAGAATAACATATCTTTGTCACTTACGCCCTTATGCCACCATGTATCAAGACACACTGGTCGAAAAAAAAGGGGAACAATTTCACGTTTCCACCGTATGAATACATAATAATTTGCAGTTGCACAAACGTATGTCAAAATGTATTGAAATTATTGAAAATATCATATTTTTGGCACTTACGCCCTTTTGCTACGCATGGGTCGAACCTTATGACTGAATTTTACTTTACTTTCGTAGAAATATTTAATAATTTTTAGATATTAGTGTAAAAAAATGGTTGAAATTGAAAATAACAAATTTTTGGCACTTACGCCCTTTTGTCACTATATCTCAAGACGCACGCGGCGGAGCTTAGGGGACTTTTCAACTATTAATTAGAATGATCAACTTAACACGTGTGCAAATTTTCAGCTTGTTCGGAATTTTGTCCGGGTACACCATACAAAATTTTCTTCCACTCCTGGGCTATTAAGAGGGTTCTTGCCGGCCAAAATTGAGCACAACACATTGCTCACAGAAAAAGGTATGATTGGATTGCCAAACAAATAAAGCCAGAAGACTCTAAAATCTTAATTGTGAAGAAAAGGAAGATTTAAAAAAATCTATGCTATTTAATTTTCAGGGCTTAGCAAAAAATCAATATTTCAATACGATTTCGATAAGTGGGAATATTTTTGATATTGTATCATATTTGGCTTCATGTCGAAATATACACAAAAAATGCTAAATTAAGTAATTTTGGTGAGGTGCCGGGTAGTCTAGTCGAAATAATTATATTAGTCCTGGCTGGTATGATACCATGCAATCTATGCTCATGCATAGGGACGTACAAAAATGGTAAATAAACACTACCAAAAGCGGTTCCAAAAAATGGTGAAAGCGGTGAATAAAAGCGGTATAAAAAGCCGCAAATCTATAAAAGCGGTGATTAATTGTGGTAAAATAAATAACATAAAAAAAAGGAAAATTGATGGGATGCTCAATTAAATAGGTACCAATAGCATAGTTATGTAAGGCATGTTTTATTCTAGGCCTAAATGTACAAAACAAGTTAGATTCATTCACGAAGTGTCCTGTGTAGTCAGGCCTTGTTACCAAAGTAGGATATCAACATGATTTCTAGATTTTCTGCTTTTAAATTGGTGCGTAAGTCTGTTAAAACATGTCCACGCATGCAACATGCCAACACATGCGCAACATGCCATGTCCAAGCAGAAGGCCTAAGCTGAGCCTGCACAAGACTAGGCCTAACCTAGTCTTGTGTAGACCTAGGCCTAGCCTTGTGTAGGCCTACACAAGCCTAGGTTAGGCCTACATGTTAGAGGCCTTGATTAAATGGGTCCAGGCCTAGGACTAGGCCCTAAGGGCTAGGCTTCGAAAACATAAAAACCTTCCGACTTGAACTCACTTTCACGGTCAAAAATCGATAGAACCTAAGGCATTTTTTACAACCGAGTGTACACACTACGATGGAAAACACGCTGATGACGCTGCACTTGCAATGAGCACTCGCAAAGTCGCAGTTTACACCACGGATCGCACAGAGTCCACGGCCTTCTTGATGCCTATTTTTTTCGACTTTCGATGTTACCTCGATCGGTCGGTAAAAGTTGGTCGATCAAGTAGTTTTTTTTTATAGTCGATTATTTTTACGCGAGACCGCAATATTCTGTCAAAATTACTTAAAATTACCGCATTTTGATTGATTTTTCCCGTGTTTCGGTATAAAAATTCGCGTTTTGGCACCAATGTGTTAAATTTCGCGGGAAAATTCAAAATCGGTATAATTTCGCGAAAAGTCGTGAACGTTATTTAATAGGCCGAACTGCATATGTCGACAATTATTGAAAAAATTGAGATTGGATTACATTTGTGGAATTTCGTGAAAACATGCTTCACGAAAATTTCATGTCCCTACTCATGCATAATATAATGGTGGAGGTGCCGGTTCATAAAACGCAATTGAGAGATCGTAAAAAACAAAAATCGTTATGCATTTTCGTGATACCTTATGTTGTGAGGAATGTCCATTTGTTTTCAAACTATGCAAATAAGCTCACTCTTTTTGTATTGAAAAAACTTCATTTTTGAAATTTAGTTATGATTTTTTTCACCAACAAAAACATTTTGATATATCGATGTCGATAATGATATCTATCGATATGTTATACTTATAGCCCAGCCATTTTTCACTATCTTTGATTTTAACTGTTTTCATGTGGATTTTTAGGAAAGTTCATTTTTGACCATAATTTACGCATGTTCGCGGTGTATTTTTTAATAGAAAATTCAAAATTGTTTAAAGATCTCCTTCCATGGCATGCAAGCATAGATCTATCTAATTAAAAAAACCTTTTATGCAAGGTATAACCTTATCTTAAATTGAGAGTGGCCCATGATTTTAGACAAATAACATGTGTGCTGTTTTTAAAGGGCTTTAAACACAAGGGACGAAGTTTTTTTTTAATCAAGAAGGTGTAAAAAAATAAAAATCCCCGACTTTTGGCAACCTTGGATGGGGCCCCTAACCTATACAACGGTTTTGTTTTGAGCGTCCCTGGGGGCATGTGCGCAGGTGGATGGGGCCCCTGCTGACTGCCGAGCCCCGGGCGAGGGTAACACTGGGTTAAAACACGTGTTGTATTTGTTAGGGGGTTTGACTTTCTGTGGATAAAGTGTTTGCAGATTTGTTTCGCACAGTGACAGCTCTAAAAGTTTTTATGTAAAATTTTTAATTATAGTAAAATAGCATTACAAGGTTTGTCGAGAATGTGAAAGTATGGAGGGCTCGTGACTACAGTTAAAACCGCCTATTTAGTTGAAAGTGGATTTTGTCTTCTTTTGGTTCTAGTATTTTTAAATTTAGTGTACGGTGTCATAAAAAGAGACGGCAAACATACCAATAATTCTTATTTTTTTATAAATAATTACAGACCAGTTAACTTTAATTTTAAAAACATAGTTGAAGTGTGGATTTGTCTCTTTTAGTTCTGGGTTTTTTTTTTAAGTTCGTGATAAGTGAGTCATAAAAATAACGCAACTCCCAAATAATTCTTAGTTTTTATAAATAATTAATGTTTTGTCGCGAAGTTTTTTTAATTGGATTATTGAACCCAAAAATAAAAATCATTTTATGATAAAAAAATGTGGTTTTCATATTAACCGTGGGTTAAAATGCGTTACAAATGTATACATTGTTCATATCCCTACAATGATAAAAAAATCTTTAAAGTCGAATCACTTTTATTAAAGTAGCCACAAAACTCCCTATGCGACTTTAAATCAATATATCTTTGGTTTTTAATGTAAGAGTAACAAAAACTGTTGCCTACAGTGTTGAGAGAATGAATTTTAAATAATATGCTCGAACCATCTTTATTAGTAATCAATCGAAATTAGCACGCAAATTTGTGATTTTTTCCAATTCGGACAAATAAGCACTCTGTGTGTCGGATCCATTGAGTTATGTACATTCATTAAAACTAAAAACCCTTTTAAGATCACCTTTTCCTCCCACAAAAACGTTTTACCCGGCCTCTTTTTTTTTAAATTTTTTCTTGAAATTTTCCCTCTTTTTCCTTTCTGTGTATGAAGGCTCGAAATAAAAGGGGCTAATCCTAACATCCTGTACATAAAATACGCTTTTAAAACTGACCCCCCGGCCCGATGGTTTTGAATGGGCGGGCAGTGAGCGGCCGCATTCACTCGAGTGATGGTAGCGAAGCTCGTACCCATCCAGCTACCCGGGTGGTGACGTCACGCCATACAATTTCCAAAATTTGGTCGTACCATTTTTAAAAAATTGACCGATTTCTTTCTTTTTTTTTTCTAAATTCCTAAAATAAATTTAGGTTTAACAAAGTAGCAACAAGTCAATGTGGATAGGGCTTTAAGCAGGTCCCAAAGTCAAATAAGAATACATTGAATTTTTGGGAAATTTCTACCCCAGTTTAAACAAATTAAAAATTGCAAAAAAAAATTTAAATTTGCAAAAAGGGGCACAGTGTGTAAAGAATAGGTGCTCAACACACAGAATATATTCTTTGTCATTTTCGAGATGGTTGGCTAATAAAAGGGAGGCCTACCCAAAAAACTTGCTCAAAAATTAATTATTATCGTGTAGGTCTTTAAAAAATAAAAAATAATAATAATTGGATGAATAAGCAAAGCTTCAAATTTCCCCAAAACGTTTTTTTTTTTTTTTTTTTTTTTCTTACGTTACCCCAAGAAAAAAGCTGGGTGTTTTTTTTTCATTAGTTTTTTTGTCTTTTGTTTGGGGCCCCTATCGGGCAAAAGGCATAAAATGCATCTTGAGAAAAATTTTGGGGACCTTCGAAATCTCTGAAATTTGCTTGCCACGTTTTTGGGGAAATTGATCAAATATTTCCCATGATTATCGTTCTTTTACGATTTTTTTTTGAAATTTTTTGAGATTTTTTGTGATATTGGCAAAAAGGGTACTCCGATCTTTAATGGAACTTTTTGGGGGCTTTTAAAATCTCTGTTCTCTATGTTATGGTTTTTTGAGACATTTGAAAAAAATTTCTTACAGAAATCGTAATTTAACGTTTCCCCCCCCCCCCCCCCCCCCGGGGTTATTACGATATTTTTGTGATATTTGGGCCATTTGACCAAAACGGGTGGGGGGTACAAAGTTCATAATCTAAAATTTTCATAAAGATTATGGTGATTTAGTGCCTTTTTGAAAGAAAGAGTTGTTCAAAATTCATAGAAATAAAGGTTTTAATATAAGCCTTTTACAGGTGTATAATTAACAAGTAATTTAGGAAAATTAATGAGATCCCACTTAAAAACGTTGTCATTGGACAGAAATATTAAAAAAAGCTCATCCATCAACGTGACTAAAATAAGCGTTCGCAAAGCGGCCTAGTAGTAATAATAATAATAATAAAAATAATAATAATAACATAAGTCAGGTCGGGGTGTGGCCTATATAATTTTTTAAATTTATTTAGACTTAACATCACATTCATTCATAGCAATGACTTCCTTTAGAATTGGGACCACTGCACACAAACCCTTTAGGGTAAATGCTCTTACTTTCATTTCTAGTTTGTGTGGGCTAGTGTTAAAGTGAAACACCAGTTGAGTTTGTTTTCCACTTCTTATGTCCCCAAGTTTGGGTACTGTGCGAGTGAGCATACCTTTTTACTTCAGTCCGAGGGAAAGATTTTCCTTTGTCTTGACAACCTGGCAGGGGCTATCATCTTTGAATTGTGTAGCTGCCTTCAGTTTACTCCCATTACAGAATTTTACTTGGCGTTTTGGGGGTTGTATACATAATACTTCTTTTCTTGGCTTAGTACTTTTCCAGCATCCAAATATGGAAACAGACATGGTCAATGTTCTCTACTTCGAACAACTCTGAGCTCCGAACAACATCAACAAAAACAATAAACACAGATAAGATATTATTAGTACATAATAAGAACAACATAGCCACAGGGTAACCTAATTTACAGTTGGAGTAATTATTATTTATATTTTAAATTTTTAACAAAAATGGATAGGGAAATTAATTTTATTTATAATTAGAAAAGAAACAAAATGTGTTACAAGAGTACAAGTTAACATGACTTTGACTAACAATTGCATAAAAATTACTTTGTTAAATCCAGAACTTTGGGAGTTCTTTAAAAATGGGCTCAACTGTACTGGTAGCCTGTGCTGAGATTATTCAGAAATATTTCGTAAATTGAGATTAGTTACCATTTCCTGGACACTCATTCACACTGTTATTGCTAATATTTGCTTTACATCAGCTTGACTGGCATTTAGTAATACAACTAACATGGGCTGAAGTTTCTTCATTGTTGAGACAATAAGCTGACAACGTTTTAATACTCTTTTCCACTGTGTTTGTCATTATTGTCTTTCCCCATAAAAACATGTCGGACGCATGCTTCACACTCATGACAAGCTGAAAAGTGTAATTCATTCTTATTATGACAAGCCAATCACATAAAGATTACAATAATAGTGAAATTATCGATGCATGATAATGGATTAATTACTTATTAGCAGGGCATCGAACCGAAATTATTTTCATTTCGGTTCGGTTTTCGGTTCAACGCAATTATTTTGGTTCAGTTTTTGGCTCGGTTTTTGACCTGTCTAAAAATAGGGTTTTTTTAAACCGGCTTAAGCCGGTTTGGTACCATTTATATTTTTACATTTTATGAGACCTACCGTATTTATTCTAGAGTCAATTGAAAAACAGCTACTTTACCTACAATAAAGTTTGAATGTTGGCCTAATGTGACAAAATTTCAACCAACAATTTAACATTTATGGAATAGAGAAGTGGGCACTATTATACGACCACTATCTAAAGAAAGAAAAGACATTTCTAGAAGTAAGTACACTTCCCTATTGTTTATACGTAGGGTACACACCTTTACTCAATTCTTGAACAATATGTGGCAATTGTGCACATTGACTTGAAGTACCCAGGTCACCAAGGGTGGACTGTAAGTGCCGCACAAATTTCTTTGTTCGTTGAATTACTCTGTGTGCATTCTGCTCGACTGATGTTCCATTATTACTCTCAATAGAAGCTTTCATTGACAGTGAAAAACCTTTCACTTCTTCAGTGGACACCTGAGAAGGAATCAAACAATGTATTTTGAAACTCGATAATTCGTTAATCATTATCCTTTAAATACACATTTTCATATGTAGGCCCTACACTTACAGTAATTTGAATTTAATTGAACTGCTGTAATTTACTATTTTTAGATGAGCGTAGCGAGCGAAGCGAAGATTCCATTCTACTACACTGGAGAAAAAAATCTGGATGTTTTTCTTTTTTTTTTTGTATTTTTGTGTGTTTGTTAACACGATTCCGGCTAAACCGATACTCCAATTGCGATTGAATCTTCTGGAGGCCTTCGAAATCTCTAAACTTAGAACTGCCACCTTTTTGAGCGCAATCGAAAAATTATTTTTTGTGAAAAATGCAATTTTACAATTTTTTGTTTTTCTTGTTTTTTTCTGTTAGTATTTATGTGTGTTTGTTATGCCACGATTCCGGCTAAACCGATACTCCAATATTGATGAAATTTTCTGGAGGCCTTCAAAATCTCTGGACTTAAAACTGCCACGTTTTTGAGCGCAATTGAAAAATTTTTCTCATGAAAATCTTCATTTTAACGATTTTTTTTGGTTTTTCTTGTTTTTCCGTTTGTATTTTTGTGTGCTTGTTAGCGGATAAACCGATACTATAATGGCGATGAAATTTTCTGAAGGCCTTCGAAATCTCTGAACTTAGAACTGCATTTTTTTTGAGCGCAATCTACAAATTATTTCTCATGAAAAATCGCAATTTACGATTTTTTTCGATTAAAAAAAATCTTAAAACATTTCTTTGACTTATAGAATAACAGTAACACCTACATGCTTTATTCGATTGTAATTATTTTTTCACAGAACCTTAATTTTATGAATTAATATATTCATGTGCAATTTGAGCGCAATTGAAAAATTATTTCTCACGAAATTCGCAATTTTACGCTTTGTTTCGCTTTAGAAAAATTCTTAGACTTATAACACCTACATGCTTTACCCGATTGTAATAATGATTTTTTAACAGAACCTTAATTTTATGAATTAATATATTGGTGTGAAATTTGAGCGCAATCGAAAACGTGTGATGAATGATGAAGGATCAGCAACATACTACATGGGCATGCAGGAAAAGGGTTGTATGGTCAGTTTTTTGAAAACACATTGCAGATGGCAAATTTGGAACAAACTTTGATGGGGAGCTGGCAGCCATTCACGTAGTATTGACCGAATTAGGAAACATTAAAAAAAAAACAGACAGTGGTGATTTTGGTGGACTTGAAGGCAGTATTACAAAAAAGCCTTTATATCGCAAAGAGAGGCGAGGCAACATTAGCATGTACTGCTACACAATGACAATATATTACTAGGAAAACGCTTAAGTCCCGCCGCGTTGTTGGATGAGCGTAATTGGTGCACTAAGTTGCCATGTGTTACGCGGATTTTTACTGTTGTTCTGTGAAAAAATCATTAATTAGTCGAAGATTTTTTTTAAATAAAATGAAATTAAATAAAAAATTAACTTTATTTTTTTAATTAATCGTATTTTTAAAAAAGAAAAAAATCGTAAAAATGAAATTTTCATAAGAAATAGTTATTCGATTGCGCTCAAATTTTACACAAATATATTAATTCATGAAATTAAGGTTCTGTGAAAAAATCATTACAATAGGATAAAGCATGTAGGTTGTTATAAGTCAAAGAATTGTTTTAAAAATGAAAAAAACCCGTAAAATTTCGATTTTCATGAGAAATAATTTTTCGATTACGCTCAAATTTCACACGAATATCTTAATTCATAAAATAAAGGTTCTGTGAAAAAATCATTACAATGGATAAAGCATGTAGATAAGTCGAAGAAATGTTTTAAAATTAAAAAAAAAACGTAAAATTGCGTTTTTTATGAGAAAAAATTTCCCGATTGCGCTCAAAAACGTGGCAGATCTAAGTTAAGAGATTTCGAAGGCCTCCATAAAATTTCATCACAATCGGAGTATCGGTTTAGCCGGAATCGTGGTAACAGACACACAAAATACAAAAAGAAAGAAAATAAAGAAAAAAAAAACATTCCGGATTTTTTTTTCCAGTGTAGTGAAATGGAATCTTCGCTTCGCTCGCTACGCTCATCCAATTAATGTTAACAGTTGTCACAAATGACTTTGTAAACAGTTATTTAAATTTTAAATTGAGGTCTACCTGGCAGAATGCAGCTGGG